>LOEQ01000538.1:315090-325478 GCA_001685075.1 Bramus lutescens | reverse complement strand
AAAAAAAAAGGTTCCTCCATCATTTGGGTTGGATGAGTGGCATGGACCGTCTTCCCAGAAATGGGCATAAGGATCAATGCGAGTTTCAGGCCAGCCTGCATAGCGTCTCTGCTCTCACGGGGCCTGACTTTCCCTGCTTTTTCCTTTATGTCTTTTCCCTTAGTTTTGTTTTCTGAGACACAGTCTCAAGTAGTCCTAGATAACCTCGAACTTGCAATGTAGCCAAGAATGACCTGAAATTTCTGATCCTCCATGTCTGGGTGCTGGGATTACAAGTATACATATACCACTATACCCAGTTTCCACAGGGAATGAACCTAGGACTTCGTCAATGCCAAGCAAACACTTTGCCAACTGAGCTACCCCACCCCAACCCCACTGCTACATCTTAATAATGAAAATGTCAGGCAGCCTGGTCTATAAGCAAGTTCCAGACCAACTAGATTCTATGCAGTGAGATTCTTTCTTAAAAACACGAAATAAATAAAAATGTCAGGGGCTCTTCAGTCTCTCCTTAAGCCACCCTGGTTTCTTATGTTTTCTAGTAGTGTATGTCGCAAAGCCTAAATGGTGCTGCCATGATAACAATCTTGCAATCCCAACATTGGAGAGACTGAGACAGGAGACTGGTGAGTTAGAGGATAACTTCAGCTATACAGCAGGGCCTTGTTGAGTGGGCTGGAGGGAGGAAGTGGGGGGCTGGGGGATAGAGAAAGCAAGGAGGAATATATAGGATTCGAGGGGGCCAAAGTGAAGAGGCAAGGTAAAATTATGCAGTTATATTAAAATCTCAAAAATAATTTCTTAAAAGGAAATAAAGAACAAAAAAAGAGAAAAATTTGGAGGTGTAGCTCAGGGGTAGAGGGCTTGCCTAGCACACAGAAAGTCCTGGGTTCCATCTCCAGCACTGAAAAATAAAAACAAATGAATAAATACCTCAGTGTCTTCCTGACAGAAGTAAATATGTCTTTAACCTGATATACAGAGCTTATCATTTCTGACTACATACTTTTTATTTTTAAGATTTAGGCTGTGTGTGTGTGTGTGTGTGTGTGTGTGTAGATACCCTCAGAGGCCAGCAGAGGACACTGGATCCCTTAGAGCTGCAGTTGTAGGTGGCTCATGAGGCACCAAGAGGATGCTGGAATCAGAACTCTGGTCCTGGGCAAAACAGAAGTGTGCTTCGGGGCCAGGATCAGTACAACAAACCATAAGGATGGAAAACCAACAGTGTCACAGGACGGTTAGGTTCTGTTCCTGTGTGGCGTTCTGACTAAGGGCAGACATTGTGCTTTAAATTATTCATGTTCTAGCTCTGGTTTGCTTGTTTGTGACAAGGTCTTACACATATCCTAGACTGGCCTGGAACTCGTTACTTCAAAGAGTCTGGCCTCTAACTTCTGGCAACCCTCCTGCCAGAAGGATGATAACCATGGACCACCACACCTGGTTGGTCTGTTCTCTGCTTTTATTTTTAGGCAGTGTTTCCCTATGTATCCCAGGCTGGCTGTGAACGCATTGTATTGTGAAGACTACAGACAGGCAACCATGCCTGATCTACAAAGAGTTCCAGGACAGTCAAGGCTACACAGAGAAACCCTGTGAGCCAACGACAGTCTTCCCGTGCTGGTGCCTATTACTGTTCTGTCCGTAGAAACCAGAGTGAACGGAGGTTCTGACGGGATCGCTTTAGTTACCGATGTCAATGTGGTTTTAACAGAGACTTAAAAAGGCAGAGTAGACTGCTTTCTTACACTCTGGAAAAGAACTAGATCCATCCAGATTCACCAGAGACTCCTATTCCCATAAGCCTAGCACCACCACAGTCAGGATCCCAAGGTGATGTTTTTCTCTGACTGAGAGTTCAGATGAGTCAGATGCTGACAGTGCAGTTGGACGTAGGTCCTTCTGTTTTTCTAGCTGCTTTCTGGGGAACGGCTCCCTGCAGAGATGGGGAAGGCAGCCTTGCCTGCCTGCTTTGGCTCCCTGAGGCCTCCCCAGATGCTAACACAGTACCTGGTACCTAAGGAGCTGTCTTGTACCCATGCTGAAGGGCAAGGCTCTGTTCTTGGAGCAGTGGGGCTGGCAGAAGGAGTGAATCTTGTGGAGTTTACCCTGTGCGTCCTCACTGAGCTGAGAACTAGGGCCACAAAGATGGGTTCTGAAGGCGACTCCACAGTACAAAGTACGAAGAGGTGGCTGGGTGGGGGACACCTGTACTTGTTCAGACAGTACCAAGAATGTCATAGCTGGGGTTGAGCGAGTGCGAATGCTTGTCTAGCATGGACAAGGGCCGGGATCAGGCCTGGGGGCCAATGCTTGCCATCCTAGGAGTCAGGAGGGGGAGCAGAAGGATCAGAAGGTCAAGGTCATCCTTAGCTACTTTTTGGCAAAGGCTCTCCTGTGATAGCGTAGGTTGCATGCCAATGAGGCTGGTCTTGAGAGAAATAGAAGGTCACTGTCATCAGAGGGGCCTTAGTTCAGTGAGAAGGACAGACAAGCACGTGCAATGATTCCTGGGATAAACAGTGTGGGCAGGGAGGGGAGGCTGCCACTCCCTGTGTACTCTTGAATTCTCTGTGAAGCCCAAGATGGCCTTGAACTCACATGGATCCTCCTGCCTCAGCTTCCAGAGGGCAAGGATTGCATGTGTTGGCTGTGATGTTCAGATTTCGTGCAGACATGTGTTCACATGTTTTCTTATCCCTCTTTTTTTTTTTTAGGCTTCTACCAAGAGTGGAGTTAATTGGTTACGTTGTAACTCCAGGTTGCTGGGTAAAACCAAAACCAGCCAACCAAACAATAACAACAACAGAAAATAGAAGGACTGGAAAGAGGGCTCGTTAGTTAAGAGAGCTTGCCGCTCTTGCAAAGGACTGGAGTTCAGTTCCCTGCACCCCAATCTGGGCAGCTCATGACTGCATGTAACTCCAGCCCCGGGGGATCTGAACTGGTATACAGACTATGCACAGCTGGCACGCAACTGAGCTACTGCCAGCTCACACAGTTCTTCTCAGCACATCTTGTATTTCTGATTGTGAGCCTAGCCTTTACCAGCTGAGCATCCCTCCAGGCTTCTCTTGGCACATCTTATGTCATCGTTATTCAAAATCACATTGTGTTAAGTTTAGCAAGTCAGAGCTTGAAGAGTTGAAGGGCATTTAATTTAATCTATATGCCACAAAACAGGATGGACTACGAGGACATGAAACTCTGAAAGATAGGCTAGTGTCAGGCATTGTTAAATACCTTTCGGGTAATCTGTCAGCATAATGTGTTTGCTACCTACTCCAAGGGAGTCTGTTGACAGGCCCTTTGATCTTACGAGAAGTTGCCTTGTTGAACGTTTTCTTTAGAACCTCATGTTAACGTATTATGATAGCACGTCTTCTGGAGAACGCAAAGGGCTTTTGATCTTTATATGTTATTTAGTTTGGAACAAAATCCTATTTCTTTATTTCTCCTTGGTTCTGGGGATAGAACCCAAGACCCTGAGCGAGAGCAAGGGAAGATCTTTATTACTGAATTACAACCCAGCTCAAGATTCTAAACAACTCTAACCTTTCAAGGTGGTAGAGGAAGAATTGGATATTGATACAGAGGCCCAGAGTGGCTGATGGTGTGAGTATGAGAAAACTCTAAATAGCGCAAATAAAGCCCAGTGTCCTGGGGCCCATGGAGCTGGGGGAGTAGGAAGTTCCAGACCAGTTTCAGCTACATTGTGAGTTCAAGGCCAGCCTTAATACCCTGTCTCAAAAAAACAACAACAAAAAAACTAAATGATAATGCCTTTACCCCTGAGAAACCATATCTTTCCTCACAGAGTAAGAAACCCAAGGAAGCTAGGTGTGGTAGTGTGTACCTTTAATCCTTGCACTTGGAAGACAAAGGGGGAAGGATTGTTCCGTGGTTCAAGCTTGAAGCTAGCCTGGTCTACATAGCAGGATCCTGAAAAAATAAAAGTAAAAAAAAAGAAAAGATGGCCCAGTGACTCTGAGCACTTCCGGCTCTTACAGAGGGCCTGAGTTTGGTTCTCAGTTCTCAAGTCTAGGAACTCACAGCCACTTCTAACTATAGCTCAGGAGCTAGTCGCCCTCTAGTGGATTCCACAGGCACCTGCACTCATGCATACACACACATTAAAGCCAATAAGCCAATCTTAATAAAAGAATAAGCAAAGAAGAAAGTAAAAGAAACAAAGGCCTTCAGTTCAGGGCTAGGAGAGCGATGCCATCAGCGCCCTACCCCCATCCTTTGCTCAGCTTGTAGCTTCTGTTTTCATGATCACATGACAATGGTTGATGTACTTAGGTGTTGCATGTTTCAGTCAAGAAGAAAAGAAAAGGCCAAGAGGCCAGATTGACTCATCCTTGTTGAAGAACTTTCTCCAAGGCCCTGAGCAGGTGCTTCCATCCATGTATCTTAGGCAACACTGGTACACGTGGTCTTTTGCCTGCAGAAGGGTCTGTGGTGGATGAGCACAAAAAGAAAGCTATGAGTAGTTCATTGCTACATAATAACCAATCCTTCACAGCTGCAGGAACACTAAAGCATCTTAGTTGATAATCCAAAAGAGTCCCTTCTAAAGGGGCTGGAGAGATGGCTCACCAGTTAGGAGCACTTGCTGCTCTTGCTAGAGGACCTGAATTCAATTCCCAGTCCTTAGGCAGCTCACGCTGACTGTAACTCCTGTTCCAAGGGATCCAGTGCCCTCTTCTGGCCTCCAAGGGCACCTGCATGAATTAGTACACATAAATACACTCAGACCCATTCACATATATACAAAATAAATGAATAAGTAAATCTTTTTCAAAAGAGAAAGAAAATTATAGTAACAGGTTTAATTTTTAAAATAAAATTAAAAATAAGAAAGCAAAATGCTACTCTGTTTAGATCATACTTTTGAAGGTTTCTAGTAGCCAGTCCTGGGGGACTCGGGAACAAACAGGTATGCTCAGGTCCTGTTGCCTCTTGGTGGCAGTTTCTAATCCCATCAAAACAGAGAGGGGGTTGCTCCTCCTTGGTGACCCTCCCCACCCTTCTCAGTTCTTCCTCACTCTTCCTTAATAAGCCTTAACAAATCTATATTTGTTCTGCTTAAAAAAGAAAGAGCTGACTCACTCCTTTAGAATAATGCAACCTTGGTTAAAAAAAAATAGAAGTCAATGTTCTCTGGAAATGGTTCCCCCCTTTGTGGAAATTATCTTAAGTCAAATTCATGTTTAGACAGCCTGGACAAACCAAGCACCTCCTCCAGTGATTCTAGTGACTCCAGTCAGCTGTCTATAAATTTCTTGAACTAGATAATGACAGCTAACAAGAGGGTTTTGGTACCAGGAGTGGGGATGTGGGTCATTAGTCTCACTCTTAGGAGGCAGGGGCAGATTCTCAGAGTTTGAACCCATCTTGGTTTTCATAATTAGCCCAGAGCAGCCAGGCTACATAGCAATTATCTATCAGAGAGAGAGAGAGAGAGAGAGAGAGAGAGAGAGAACTTGTTACATTGAGTATCCTAGTATCCTGCTTATAAGTATAACTTTAAGATCGTAGGATGATGCCACCTTAAATTCTTGCCCTGAAAGGCAAAATGCAATGTGTTGGTTTCCTTAAAGAAAAATAGCTGTGGGGCATCAAGACGGCTCAATGGGCAAAAGTACTTGTCACCAAGCCTGGCTACCTGAATTCAATCCCCAGGACCCTCAAGTTTGAAGGAGAAAACCAACTCTGAGCTGATGGTGGTGTCACACACCTGTAATCCCAGCACTCAGGAGGCAGAGACAGGCAGATCTCTGAGTTTGAGGCCAGCTTGGTCTACAGACTGAGTTCCAGGACAGCCAGAGCTACACAGAGAAACCCTGTCTTGAAAAACAAAACAAACAAATAAGAAAGTAGTTGCATCAGGCTGCAAGCTCTCTTAAATCTTGTAGGTCAGGATTTGACTCTGACCCAGAAGCCAAATTTGGATTGTTGCCTGCTAATCAAAGACTTTTCGAGGGGCCCAGCCCATGCCCATTGGCTTGTGTGGTGCTGAAAGCTGCTTTGCAGCTACAGTGGCTGCCCTGAGTAGCTGTGATGGAAACAGTGTGGCCCTAAAAGTCTCCAGCACAACCTGACCCCTCTCAAAAGAAAAAGATGGACTTGTCTTTACTTAGCATATAATTGGTGCTCAATAAATGTTTTTTCTTCATTACAAAGGATTGTACCTAAGACCTTATGTGTGCTAGGGCAAGTGTTCTAACACTGACTTATATCCCCAGATTCCTTTTTATTTTGAGACAAGGTGTCACTAAGCCATCCAGGCAGCCCTCAAACTTGACATCCTCCTGCCTCAGCCTTCTGAAGAGCTGGGATTACAGGCCTCTGTCACTGGGTCTAGCCAATAACCGTTTCTGAAGTTCATGAATGAACACATCCAACACTTTCTAGTAGCATGTGAAATATTAACAAAGTAGCTCTCTGCAGACTTCTAGGTATGACCGTTCGTGCTCATAAGTCTGAGCTTCGCACATTTGCTTCCCCTTTATCCAACATTTGCATGACGGAGACCACATGCCTTGAAAGGGTCTTGTCAGTGTGTCACGATTCCAGAACACAAATAGCCCTTGATCCAAGTTTTCAGAGTTAGCCTTGGAGCTAAATATGCCTCATGACATGTTTTATTTGGCCCACAGAATGCTGCTTTTTTTTTTTTTAAAGCAACACTGGCTGCCAACACTTCAAAAGCAAGACTTCCCAGAAGAACCCAGGCTCCCAGCTCTGTAGACTCTGGAAGATCTGGCAACACAGAAGCACCATTTCACTAGCATCACACCATCAACAGCTGGTGCTCCGTTAGCTGGGACACGCGTTCTCCTGTACCACAGTCCCTGCCTCTTCCTATAGCCTTACCCGTGCTGTTTCCAGGCAGCTTTCACGTATGCCCGGCCTTTCTGTAGCTGTGTGTACTCAGGATCGTGTACAGTCAGGGAGAGCCATTTGCTACCAAGGCCCCAGCCTGCAGCACTAGTCGGTAACGCTACCCTTCTCTTGAAAATGGGTGTGTCCATAGGTACGGTAGGTTCCTGAAACCTCCGGCAGGAGGATCTCTGTGAGTGCCAGGCCAGCCTGGCCCACATAGTGGAGAGATCCTGGCTCAAAAAAAAGTTCAAGACATATAGGCTTGATTGGGCTGCTTGAGACCCTGTCTCAAATGAACAAATCATTAAAAAGATAAAGCTGGAAAGGCTGGCAGAGCCATCTGACAGCTGGCACCTGCTCTTCCCTTTTCTAACAAGTTTGAGGACTCAGCCTCGTTCTACCCACCTCATCGCCTGACTGTTGCTTCCCTTCAAACCAGGGATACCCTCTCCCCGGCTCCCAGCTTCCCTTCCTCTCCCGTTCCTGGCGTTTTCTGTTTTCAGAGTTAGTCATGGTGGGGAAACAGTCAGAAAATAACAAGTAGGACATTGACTGCGACGTTTGAAAAGGCTTGTCAGCCTTAGGGCCTGGGCTCTGTGGATGAGGACACCTGGAAGAGCGAGCTTTCTTCTCGCCAGTCCCCTGAGCAGCGGGATGGGTAGGGCCTGAAAGGGAAGGGACAGCGAGGGGTGCTTGGCCTTGACTGAGAACGGCCGTTAGGTGGCAGCACAGGGTACATCTTTCTGTAACAGATGGACCAAAGGGAGGCACCGAATTTTCTAGGAAAGGATGACCTAGCACCATATCAGGGCAGGCATTTGGGATGAGACCAGTGAAAAGGTGACTCAGTCAAGACTCCCGGTGACACTGTGCTGTCCGGCAGCCAGCGGTGCATCGTGTGTCTGCGTTCCCTGGTAGAAGATTCTACAGCAGCCTTCAGGCCTGATGTAATATTTCCACCCCAACGCCTAGATTTTATTTTAGTTTTTCTAGTTTTTGTTGTTGTTTGTTTCCTTGAGATAGCATCTCATGTAGCCAAGGCTGGCCTCAGATTCCCTGTATGACCAGAAATGGATTTGAATTCCTGATCCTTGCTTCCAAGGGCTGAGATTACAGGTGAGTGCCGCCTTCTCAATCCAACACCTTGATCTTATAGACCAGACATGCCTTCCTGTCCTGGCATACACCTGTTCTCTAGTTCACACTGGCCCACCCTCGTGTTGGCTCTGTTCTGGGAATCCATTCCAATGTGGCTTCACTAGTGCCAGCTTGGGTTTCAAGTTTCCTTAGCATGAGTAAATTCCTAACAATCTGAGCCAGGTCTGGAATCTCAGCACTGGAGAGGTGGAGGTTGGGGGATCAGAAGTTCAAGGCCAGCCTCATATACATAGCAAATATAAAGTCATCCCTGGCTTCAATGGCAAGTTCAAGGCCAGCCTGGGCCACATGACCTCCTATGTCTGGGGGAGGGGGGAGGGATTAATTTATGTGAAACCAGAGCAGAAATCTTTGTCTGTGGTAAAGTGGAAGTGTATGGGACATAGGTAGAGAAAACTAAGCCTTCTTTCTGCCTCCAGCTACCTAATCCTTTTGAGAGAAAAGTGGGGGCCTATAGTCAGATAGTGGGGTCCCTGTCTCAGCACTCTGTGCTGGGTAGAACGCATGCCCTTTTAGGGAACTAGCTGATACAATTGTGGCTCTTCTCAGCAGGGGCCTAGCATTACAGAGCTAGCCCATGTACACTCAAAAATCACTCACTAATCCTCTCAAGTTTCATTAGGAAAACAAATGTATTCCTAGAATTTAAACACAGACTCAAATGGCTGCCCCCGTAACAAAACCATGTTCTCAGGCTTCAACTAACTTAGGGGACAGGCTAGTGATCAAAGCAGGGAGAGACCTTATTATGAGGTAGCATTTGACCTCAGAGGGGAAATTTTCCTAAAAACAACTACCAATTCAAAGTTTACTGATTTAAAAAAAGAAAGAAAGAAAAAGAAAAAAGGCCTAGGAGCTCCCAGCCGGCAGAGTGTGACACCACCAATTCCCGAGAGCAGAATCAGCTGTCCCTCAACTGCCACCTAAAACTACAAAGCGGGGGCATTCCCAACCTTGGTGCAGAGTGGGCCTCGTAGGACCTCAGTCAGTATGGTGGCAAACATGTGCAATCCCAGTGGGAGGCTGAGGCGGGAAGGTAATGAGTGAGAACCAGCCTAGGTTACGGAGAGAATTTCACACAAGCCTAGGTTATCCAGCAAGAATCTATCTCAAAAACTGAAATAAAGTCTTTACTGGCTTGTACTGAAGCTCTGTACCGCAAGGCCTTGCAAGGTGCAGGCAGGAGGATAGGGAGTTCAAGGCTAATCTGGGCTACATGTGACCCTTTCTAGAACATAAAAAGCACACTGCTTTAGGATACCCAAGAGAAAAGACCACCAAAAACAGATGCCATGTCTCCTCTGCTAAAAATAGTCCTTACCTCATAGAATATAGGTTCTGGGATACAAACCAAATGTGAAAAATGGCATGAAGAAATACCACATTGGGGAAAGAATAAACAAGAACACAAAAAGAAATGTTAACATTCAGGTTGGTGAGCTGGTAAGGGCATTTGCCACCAAGCCTGATGCCTGCATTCAGTACCTGGGACCCACATGGTAAGAGAGCTGCCACCCCAAGTTGTCCTCAGGTCCCCACAAGCACAGCCCCCCCCAACCACCACACTAAATTAAAAGTGATTTTTGTTTTGTTTTTATTTTAAGACAGGGTCTCACTAGCTGGCCTGGAACTCACTATGTAGACCAGGCTGGCTTCAAACTCACAGAGATCCTCCTGCCTCTGCCTCCAGAGTGCTGGGATTAAAGGAAGGCGTAAACCGTCGTAATCTGAAGTGTAATTTTTTAAGTTAAAAAGGGGGGATGGAAAGAATACAGCACTGGAGCCAGATGTGGTGCCTCTTATACTCCAGAGGCTGAGGCAGGATGATTGTTACAACTTTGAGGTCAGCATGGGTTGCATAGGGAGACTTAAAAATAAAACAGTGAGGGGGGAGGGGGAGGNAGAGGGGAGGGGGAGGGACGGAGGGAGAAAAAGCTCCCTAATGCCAGACAGTTGCCCTATTGGATGTATACAAAATGTGTCTTTGGGCCTGTAATCCTAGCTGCTCAAGAGGCTGAGACAAGAGGATCTCAAGTTCAAGAGCTGCCTGGGCAACTCAGCAAGACCTTGTTTCAAAACAGAATGTTTAGAAAAAGAAAACAGGAATAATGGTCGAGTTGGGGAATTGTTTTCAAATCAATCTGCTGGTTTTGATGCTGTTCTGTAACTACTCATGGTGTTAATCCTGTAGCAGGCGGGTTGAAGAATACATGAGCCTTCTCTGTCCCTTGTTTTTTTTCTTTCTTCCTTCCTTCCTTTCTCTTTCTTATGTATTCAGTGTACAGCTTCCCTAGCATTCATTCATGAGGCCCCAGATTCAATTTCGATTTTTA
>LOEQ01000538.1:274389-294088 GCA_001685075.1 Bramus lutescens | reverse complement strand
CAGCACTGGCTGCCTGGCCAAAAGAGGCCACAGAAATGGAGCCCAAGTGCCCCTTTCTAAGTCCCATCGACCCACGGCAAGGAGAGAAGGGTTGCTGCAGAGTAACGGCCACTCCAGCTATTTGTGTGCAGGGCTCTGCACCTCCCCAAGGACCAGGGAGAGACAGCTAAATGACCCTAAGCTCAGGACTGCTTCAGGTTTGCTATTTCCCAAATTGAGAACTCCACATAATGCTGATGATTGCCCCAGGAGGGAAATGAGCTCAGGTCTGTCCCATCCCCTGACCTTTTACACAGGATTGTAGGCCAAGGTGGCCTGGCTCCGCTCGCCAGCCTAAGTCAGCTTCCTTCTGAGTCAGCTTTCTTCACCTCCCTATTAATAGCCACTGCTTTGGCTGACCCCACTCCCAGAATGATTACAGTTTAATAATACATCTCAAGCAAGGAAGCAGCGCCCTTCCTGAGCTGGGTTGCCAGGGGCCTGCAGGGAACACATACTTCAGCCGGAGTACAGACAGAGGCTGTGGCTGCCTTTTTCCCAGCTGAGGCGGTTTGGAGGCTGGGAGACTAAACCGACAAGCCAACTGCTTGTAGGGTTTCAAGCCTGAGAACGTGACCCTGATTCGGAGCAGGAGCTAGTCATGCAGCCTGTCATCTTACCCCCAGGTATCCCTGGGTACCACTGACAAAGTTGGCTGCTGGCATCTCTACCATGCAGATCCTTCAGCTACCTTGGATGTCCAGTTCTGAGCCAAACTGGAGTTAGTCTCTACCAAGGTCATCCTTTCTCAGCCTCTGTGGTAATACAGTGACCTACTTACAGGAGTTCTGATTAGCTGGAAGGGATGGGGCACTTTGAGCACACAGAACTCTACCAAAAAGAATTTTTTTTCATGCCTAACCCCCATCCAGTTTCTTCCCAGTAAAACCAGACAAGCTGAGAGCTAGAGATAAGACCTGGGGTTTAAGACCACTTGTTGCTTTTAGAAAGGATCGCGCGTGCGTGTGTGCGCGCGCGCATGCACACACACACACACACACACACACACACACACACACAGAGACACAGCAAGAAAGCAAAGGGCTCCACTGTTTTCCACCATGGAGTGTTCCTCTATTTTCAAAGTTCTCATTAGAAGAACCAGGTCAACAAAAGCCAAAGGAGCAACAAAGTTTCACCATGATACTTTCAGCCTACAGAGAAGAGAT
Organism: Bramus lutescens; assembly: GCA_001685075.1. Taxonomy (NCBI): domain Eukaryota; kingdom Metazoa; phylum Chordata; class Mammalia; order Rodentia; family Cricetidae; genus Bramus; species Bramus lutescens. The sequence continues at coordinate 292,880 of LOEQ01000538.1, read as the reverse complement.
CCACCCTCAGAACCTGATTATAAGACAACAAATAATGGTCCCTTGCACCCAGTACTAGGTGGCTCTTCTCATCAAACTCCTTCACCTGTGGGGAAGGGACCGGGAGACTGAGCTGGCTCCAGCTTGGCTCGCTTCCTTCTTGCTTGCCAGAAGCTGGCTTATGCTTGACAGCCAGAGGTCTTGGTAGAGCAAAGTGGGGCAAGCCCCAGCATGACCTGCCCCCACTCCTATGTGCAGCCTTAGCCTGGCACTGACTAGGGCAAGTGACGGAGAGGAGAGTGCTGGCTGGGTCTAACTCGGCTCAGGTGCCTTTCCATAATTACAGCCCAGGCTGGGTGCTGGTCCACACCTTTAAACTGAGCACCCAGAAGACAGAGGCAAGTGGAGCTCTGTGAGCCGGAGGTCAGCATGGTATACAGAGCAAGTTCCAGGCCAGCCAGGGCTGTATAGTAAGATTCTGTCTTAAAAGGGCAGGTCAAAATTCCCCTCTGTTGTAGGCATACTCAACATCCCTGAGAGAATGGTCCAGATTTCCTTTCTATGCCTGTCCATTGTGTTATCCCTAGTCTGGATCCACCTACAAACACATGTGGAGGGGGAGCAAACATTGGAATTTATTTGCACGCCACAAAGGCTGCCCCAGGGAAAAACCAGCCATTCAAACACTTGTTCAATTATTCTAACAAATCATAGTTTTGCTTTGTTTTGTGGCAGGGTCTCCTGACATAGGCCTAGCTAGCCTGGAATGCTCTTCTCTATGTAGATCAGGCTGGCTTTGAACTCACAGAGATCCACCTGCCTCTGCCTCTCTGTACTGGGATTAAAGGCCTGAGTCACTACCGCCCAACACCTGTTCCAGGTTCTTTTTTTTTTCTGGGGGATGGGAGGAGGGAAGTGGTTTTTCTCAAGACAGGGTTTCTCTGTGTTGCCCTGGCTGCCCTAGAACTCACTCTGTAGACCAGGCTGGCCTTGAATTTACAGAGATTCAGCTGCCTCTGCCTCTTGAGTGTTAGGATTAAAGGTGTGCACCAACACTTCCCGGCTGTTCCAGGTTCTTAACACAAGATAATGAACTTAAAAAAAGAAAGTCTGTGTCCTAGACAAGGAGCATGAGAATTATCAGGTGTAAATAACGAGAACCATGGGAGATGCTAGTGAGAGAATTATAGCAACAGAAACGGTGGCGGCTCAAAGGGAAGGCCCAAAGGGTGGCACTTAAGAGCTAAGGGACTTCAGTAGCAATTGCACATGAATGTCTCTTTTCACTGTTCATTTGAAAGTCCCTGAGCCTGGCATTTATGGTGGTGGCTTCCTGAAACAAAAACCCCAAGAAGAACATAAGGGTACCTCAGGGGTGCCTAGAAATGAATTCTAGGAGAAGAGAGGAGGCTGAAGACCCTTTCTTCCATCTCTCTACCGAGAAGTATTTCCCTTCTTTTTCCACTCCATGGCTCCCAGCATCCCGCTGTCCTCAGTGCCAGGGCCTTTCTTGCCCTACACTTGTCTCTTTTGCCAGCTTCCTTGGTTCTGACCCCAAGTATTTCCTTTCCTCTGTGAGGACACTGCTCTCCCTGACATACCCGGGAGAAGCTCTTCACGGTCTCATCTCAGCATTTGTCAAAACTCTTTCCTTTGGGGACCCCACAGTCCTGCCCTTGAATCTCTAGAAGTCAAATAGCTCTGCATTTAAGCAGATAAAACTCTCCATTCCTGCTGGGCAAGCTAATTAGAGTCACTTTTCTAGAACTCTTTATCTTGGGGATTGTTTTCCTAAATTGGCATTAGCCAGCTGATGGCTAAAGGATTTGGATAGTCAGTCTGCCATAAACCAGCTCAGAACATCAGGGCCGAACAGACCTACCTCGGAGCTTTGTCTTCTTCTTCTATCAGTTTGCCGGCCTTGGACACATTATACATCTTTTTGGGTTTCAGGTTTTTACATGCAAGATGAGGAGGATCGTTATCCACTCTGCAGAGTCTTGTAGAAAATGCTGAGAGGTTCAGAAGAAGCCTGGGTTGGAAAGGGTGGACTACTGGTTGGGGTCTTGGACGTTTCATCAAGGTATAAAATCATCTTTGCAGAAGTCAGGCACAGCGCCATATATTTATAATCCCAGCCCTTGGGAAACTAAAGCAAGAGAATGTAGTAGGCGTTTTCTTTTGGGTCGCCAACCAGCACCCAAATCATGACATGGAGACTTATTAGTTATGGATGTGCTGCCTTAGCTTAGGTTTGTCCTACTGGCTCTTATAACTTAACCTGTTCTCTTCATCGATGTTTTACCTTGGGCCTTTTTACCTTTCTTTTATTCTGTATGCCCTACTCTGTGCCCCAGGTGTCTCTGTCTCTTCCCTCTCATTCTCTCCTCTTCTTCCTCAAGCCTAGGTTCCTCCTCCTACTTATTGTCTCTGCCTGCCAGCCCCGCCTATCCCTCTACCGCCTAGCTATTGGCCACTCAGTTTTTGATTAGACCAAGCAGGTGCCTTAGGCAGACAAAGCAAAACAGCAACACATTTTTATATAATTTAACAAAGGCAGCATAAATAAATGTGACACATGTTTACATCGTTAAGCAAACAGCATAAACAGATGCTGCACACCTTTGCACAGTTAAAGTAATAATCTACAACATAAACAAATGTAACACATCCTTACGTAGCTAAAGTAGTAGTCCACAACAGGAGGACAGTGAGTTTGAGGATAGCCTGGGCTACATAAATGTTCCAGGTTAGCCTAGGCTGCACAGTGAGACCCTGTCTCAATAACAGTAGCATTTTACTGCCAGACAGTCATCCTGGGTTACACGCTCCCTCAAGGGAAGAGCCTGTCCAAATGGGGTCTACAGTATGGCTGTCACACCCCATGAGGCTGAAGTTGACATCTGACAATGTAAAGTAACCGTGCACAAACTGCCCAAGAAAAGCCAGACTCCTAGCCGGACGGTGGTGGCACACATTTTTAATCTCAGCACTTCGGAGATAGAGGCAGGCAGATCTCTATGAGTTCAATGCCAGCCTGGTCTGCAAGAGCTAGTTCCAGGACAGCTAGGGCTACAGAGAAACCCTGTAATGGAAAACCAAAAAAAAAAGGAAAAGCCAGACAGACTCCCTCAGAGACTGGTATGGCCCAGAAGAAGTCACATGGTATGTGTAAGTACATTTGTAACTGGCAATAAAATCTTGAGAATTTCAAAGTCCACAGGACTTGTTCCTGTACCTACTGAGGTGCTCTGCCGCTTAATTGCAAAAGCAGTTGCCTTCTACAAGCATCTTGAGAGGAACAGAGAGGATAATGATGCTAAACAGAGACCCGAATTCAGATTGGCTCCTTCACCATAAGACTCTCCCTCAAGGCAGGCGGTGGTGGCGCATGCCTTTAACCCCAGCACTTGGGAGGCAGAAATAGGCAGATCTCTGTGAGTTCAAGGCCAGCCTGGTCTATAGAGCAATTTTCAGGACTGCCAGGGCTACACAGAGAAACCCTGTCTCAAAAAACAAAACAAAACCCAATAGACTTCCCCTCTCTGTATCATGTTGTTCCCATGTCTCCCCTGCACCACCACCCCAACCCCAGTTAGGAGTCATGTAGGTTCTGACTTGGTATAAATTTATCTCCTGTACTTTAGCCATAAAATCACTTTAAATAATAGTAATTAAAAAGTAAAAACAGTAACAAAAGGATACTTGCCCAGCATCAATTTCTAGAGCCATTTGGCCACAATAGCTTTTAAAATCTGTATGCTGTTAAAAACTGAGGTCTGTCGTGGTAACATTCACCTTTAGTCCCAGCACTCATGAGGTAGAGGTGGGCAGATCTCTGTGAATTTGAGTTCTGCCTGATTTGCATAACATTCTGGGCCTCCAGGCTACACACTCTGTCTTGAAAAAAAAAACAAAAGAAGATGAAAGGCGAATACTTCAGGACCCAAGAAATGATGAGGCTCCCAGAATTCCAGCTGGTGCGGCTCTGTATTCTTGTTCAGACTGAACTTGGATGCTGGATGATGGGGTTTTCTCCAGCATAGGAGGCAGGAGGCAGCCGTCAGCCACACTGCTCTCGCGGAACCACGCTCACTGAAAGCGCCAGTCAAACTATGGACCACCTATTGTGTTCAAGGCATGGTGGTGTCATCCTGTAATCCATCCAGAGATTGAGTGAAAAGGAAGGAGAGGAGAAGGAAAGGCGGGGAAGAAGGCTCTAGAGACAGGCGGCAGGAGGAACATGAAGCCAGGTGACTAGGGTTAGAGAGTGATTGGAAGACAAAGGGGTGGTGTGGAGGAGCCACCCGATGGCTCCTGAAGGCCTGGACACCCGGATCCAGCTGGGAAAGACTGTCCTCTGAGTTAAAGACCTTTGTGCCAAGTCCCCAGGCAGTGAATGTGTTAGAGGCACAGATTCAAGGCCTAGACATGGTCCGGTATCGCCAGGCTTTGATTCAGAATATGTAGGGCCTCCAAAAGTCTGGCTGTGATGCAGTCACAGAGGAGTGACAAGTTCTAGAAGACTTCAGGACCGGTGGGAAAGTACCGGAAGGAGCAAGACAGGACGTGGGGAAACTGGCTGGTTAAGGAGACTACCGTGCTTCAGGCTACAGAAGGTGGTAGGGGGACTATGTAGTATGCCTAGGACCTCTGGCCCCTGCCGCACTGGAGAGAAAGAAAAACACAAATATCCTAAACAGAAGGACTGGGGTGAAGCTCAGCTGATTGGAGAGGGTGAGAACTGCCAGGCTGTACAATGTAGAGTCTTGCAAATGAGTACAATGTGAGTGAGGGCTGAATGACAGAAAGGAAGGAAGAAGAAGGAAGGAAGGAAGGAAGGAAGGAAGGAAGGAAGGAAGGAAGGAAGGAAGCAAACTGGATAGGAAACCTAGTAAGCTGGGAGGGGCAGGTGCTGTTTAATGAGATGTGATCTTTGGGAGGCGTTGTTCACATCTGTCTCCTCCCTAGACAACCTGGAGCTTTCAGACACACCAGGGTTTTGTTGTTGTTGTTGTTTTGTTTTATTTTTTTGAAACAGGGTTTCTCTGTGTAGCCCTGGCTGTTCTGGAACTCACTCTGCAGATCAGGTTGGCCTCAGACTCAGATCTGCCTGCTTCTGCCTCCTGAGTGCTGGGATTAAAGGTGAGCACCACCACCCGGCTGAAGCATCAGTTCTTGTGTGGCTCCAACAAAATACCACAGAGGCGGTTGTCTTTGGGTCTGTGGTAAATACCACAGAGGCGATTGTCTTTGGGCCTGTGGTAAGACATTGCACTGTGGTGGGAAGGGTGTGACAGACCAGAGAGACACATTTTATGGTGCCTGGGAAGCAAAGGCAGGATGGCCCCAGCATGGCAGTGAAGTTCCAACATACGAATTTCTATCCTACACCAACACCCACCCCCATCCCATACACACAAAAGCCAGGCATGGTCGTACTTGCCCACATTCCCAATACCAGCCACATAATGAGTTTAAGGCAAATGTGGGTTATGTGAGATTTTGTCTGAAAATAAAATCAAAGGGACAAAGAAAGGAAGGAGGGAGGGAAACTGAGTTAGCCATAGGCCCACCTTAAGGGCTAGTGTAACAGTTAATAAGACAGGCTCTAAGGGAGTGTGGCCATGGGCACAGAGGTGTGCCCACACCTACAAACTATTGCTACCAGCTCTTTTCTTTTGTTTGATCCCATTGTGCCACCATTATTTTTGGAACCAAATGCTTGGATTCTAGTTCTCAAATGTGGGTGCTTTATTTCATCAGAGTTCGTATTTGCCTTCATGCTGTGTCACCTTGGGGCTCTGGAGTAAATGGACCTAAACAGAATCTAAAACTAGGAGGACACTCTCGCTTCTGTGTTTTGATTTGTTGCCCAGAAAACAAAAGGAAGCTCTGCCAGCAGATCTCCTGGATTCTCCGACATTTCCAGCCTTAGGCCCCTGTGTCCCTTGTCCACTTTGCTTGGTTTTAAAACGATGACTGACACAGCCAGTTCAGAAAACAGCAAGCACTTTTGGCTTGAAGGAGGGAAATGAGACAGACACTTATCTCAGGCTGGGCCGTGGGGTATTTTATTCCTGTGTGTGCAGGGGCAGATGGGTGTGGGTGGGTCCTGGGTATTGAATATAGGGTCTTCAGGGTACTAGGCACATGCTCTACCAATGAACTATACCCCTGGCCCTGTTTTGTTATACATGTTTGCTGCATCGTCCTACACACAGCAAGAAGCAATCTTTAACTCCCTCTCTCTCCCCTCTCTCTCTCTCTCTCTCTCTCTCTCTCTTTCTCTCTCCCTCTTCCTTTTCCAGTTCTTCCTACCTTCTCTCCTCCTTTCCTCTCTCTTTTTTGTTTTTGACACGGTCTCTATGATGTAGCTCTGACTGTCTTGGAACTCTCTATGTAGACCAGGCTGGCCTACAATTCCCAGAGATCTACTGGGATTAAAAGCATGTGCCACCCACCCCCAGGCTTCTCCCCTCTCTTTTCCTCCTCTCTTTCCCCAAACCATCCCAGTTATGGATTTGGGAGTCAGTATTGTGAATCCTGGGGATCAAATTCAGGTCATCGGGCTTGTACAGCTAGGGCTTTTGGCCTCTGAACCATCTCACTGGCCCCGTTTTGGGGGTGAGGGTGGGGGTTTGTTTTCAAGACAGGATTTCTCTATGTAACAATCCCGGGTGTCCTGGAACTTGTTCTGTAGAGCAGGTTGGCCTGGGACTCACAGAGATCCACCTGTCTCTGTCTCCTAAGTGTTTGGATTAAAGGCGTGTGCCACCACTGCCGGGTTCCCTGTTTTTAATCACTATAGAAACTCACCCTTGAATTTCTTCTTGGACTTGTACTTCATTTTGCCAAATAGGATTTTATATACATTTATCCCAAGGAAGAAAAATGTTGGTAAAAACCAGAGGCGGAGACCATGTACCTCTGTGACAATGACTAAACCGACAAATAAATGGTTGGCTGACCCTAAATGCAACAGTGATGCTCAATCAAGAACTCCAAGATGCTGCTGAGAGCAAAATGATGCAACTGCTAGAAATGCAAGTTTGGTAGTTTCTTAAACACTTAAAATCCCCCGCACAAGATCCTGTGGTCGCACTCCTAGGAAGTCACTAAAGAGAACTTGTAAAAAATTATCTTTATACACAGACACACACATTTACACAAAACCAATCTGCAAATGTTCACGTAGCCTTTCCATAGCAGATGAAAACTGGAAACCACACAAATGTCCATTGACGGTGGGTACACAGGGGTATATTCATACAATAGAATGCTGTTCAGCAATTAAAAGGAACAACTTAAACCGGGTGGTGGTGGCGCATACCTTTAATCCTAGCACTTGGGAGGTAGTGGCAGGCTGTGAGTTCGAGGTCAGCCTGGTCTACAGAGTGAGTTCCAGGACAGCCAGGACAGGCTCAAAAAAAAAAATCTATCAACCTAGGCAAAAGAAAGCCAATTGAAGGCTACATATGGAACCAGGCATGGTGGCTCATGCCTGTAATCTCAACATTCAGGATGCTGAAGCAGGACGATTACCCTAAATCCAAGGTCAGGTTGGGCTATATAGTGAGTTCCACATTAGCCTGGGCTATAGTGTGAAATCCTGTCTCTAAACAAAACGGATAAAGACAACTACATATGGGGTTGTGCGTATAGCTCAGTAGGACAGCTTTGGTTTAGCATGCTCAAAGTCCTGGGTTCAAACTCCAGCACTTCGGAGGCTGCAGGGGTAGGGTGGTACAGAATTATTGAAAAAGCAAACCGGTAAGAAGAGAAAACGGTGCTGTCAGGAGTTGGCCGCGTGAGGAGAGCAGGCCAGCCCTAGGTCATTCCTCAAAGTTGCTGTTTGCAAGGAGGCATTGTTTATGCTGTTTTTTAAAATTACTTTTGAGGCAAGTTCTCCCAGTGGTCTGGGACTCCATGATTCAGTGGATCTGATTGGTCAGAGAGACCCAGGAAACCACCTAGCTCCACCTCTCCCCCTTCCCCCACCCACAGTGGGATTATATGTGTGTGCCCCAAACCCCATTTTTTAATGTGGTTTGCTAGGAATCAAACTCAAGTTTATGCTGCAAGCTCTTCCCCACTGAGCCTCTCCCTAGCCTCAACAGAACTTTCTTTGTTGTTTGAAACAGGATCTCATATAGCCCAGGCCGGCCTCAAATTCTAGGTAGCTAAGGATGACCCTGAATTTCTAATGGTCCTGCCTCCACCTCCCTAATGCTGGAATTACAGGTGCGCAAAAGCATGCCTGATTTAGGCAGGTCTGGGAACTAAGCCCTTGGGTGAGGGAAAGTCTATGCCCCTGCCCCCTTAGGAGCTATAGAGGGGATAGGTAAATACCACTTACTTGATAAGGGCGATACCAGAGACCCCAACTAAGAGCTTCAGGAACTCAGTGGAAGAGGGGCTGCAGAGCAAGGACCCTGGGAAAGCATCCTGCAACTCTTTACTTCTGCGGGGAGTGGGTGGAGGGCAGGCAGAAGCCAGGACTTGCATTTAGGCAGAGCCTCTGCCACTGAGTTACAGCCTCAGCTTACAACAGATGCCTTCCAGTCCAGACTGCAAACGCTGTGGCAATGCGGACCTCTCCTTCACTGGGCAAGTGAAAAAGGCACACCCTTTATTAAAGAAACATTTCCACAGGGAAAACTGGGGCTTTCACCCTTTTTCTGTGGTTTCTGGGGGTGACAAACCTGCAACCCCAGCCTTGACAACACAGGGACAGGCTAACCTCAACTATATGACAGTGTCTCAAAGCAAAACAAAAACCAGGTTAGGAGAAGAGGGGTGTATCTGCGATAGGACTGCTTGCCTAGTGTGGACAAGGACCTGTGTTCTATGTCGGATTTACTGAGAAAACTGAGGTTCTTAGCTTTTTTTTAATGAAACAATATTTTTATAGAATAATTTATTTGTGTGTATGTGTATATGCTTGCATGAGTTTTTGTGGTTGTGAGCTGCCATGCCAATTCGATGCTTGGAGGGAACCCGGGTTCTCGGCAAGAGCAGAAAGTGTTCTTAATCGCTAAGCCATCTTTCCACCCCCAGTTCTTAGTCTCAATAATTTTTTTTTTTAGAGAAATGAATTCAGAAGGAAGTTCAAGGACAATTTTAATGGAGTTTAAGAGAGAAATCTAGAATGGATTACTTGAAAAATCCCAGTAGCTACCATGAAGAGAGATGGAGAAAAAGCCTTGCCTTTTCAGTGACCGATGGGGCAGAAGTAGAGATAATTCACTAAAAAAGGGTGAAACACTACAGTGGGCTTAGGAGGGAGCCCAAAGCATCCAGCCAGGGTTTTGGTCTTTTGTAGGTGCCATCCTCTCGGGTGGGCCTGTATTTCTCTCTGTTTCCCACCAGGTTCTCTTCCTTAGATGATGCCAGAGAAAGGATGGGCTTCTGGCTTCTGTCACACGTCCATCCCAGCACACTGTCAGTTCCCACTCTTGTCACATGTCCATCCAACATACTTTCTGTCAGTTCCCACTTCTGTCACATGTCCATCCCAGCACACTTTCTGTCAGTTCCCACTTCTGTCACACATCCATCCAACATACTTTCTGTCAGTTCCCACTCTTGTCACATCAGCACCACCAAAATAAAAAAAAATATTAAAGTGACAAACTTGTTTAGGAAGTGATACCAAAAAGGAAGAGGGAGAAAGAGAGAGAGAGAAAGAACGTCTGCATTATATTACTCATACTTCTCTTTGTGTGGTTGCAGGATTGTTTTTCCATTTTAATGAACACACATGCAGATTTGCTCTCACTACTGCCTAAGCAGTGAGACTTCAGGTTGAGGGTCCCAGATCCACCTAAGTACTAGTATGCCTCCCTTGACGTGGTCTTTACAACTCTTCAAGTCAACTGAACCTCGGGGGATAACTGACCCATCCATGTACAGAAGCTGGAATTCTATGTCCGGGCATTTGTCCCAGGATCCCCAAAACATGGGCAGGAGAGAGCTTCAACACAGCAAACACAGCATAGGGTTTTTTTTTTCTTCAGTTTTTTGAGACAGGGTTTCTCTGTAGCTTTTGGAGCCTGTCCTGGAACTAGCTCTTGTAGACCAGGCTGGCCTTCAACTCACAGAGATCCTCCTGCTTCTGCCTCCCGAGTGTGGGGATTAAAGGCGTGCGCCACCACCGCCCTGCTCAGCATAGGTTCTTCAGTCTTGATGTGCCCCACCCTTTAAGGCAAGCCTCCCTCAAGCTAAACATGATGTCACCAGTGCAAGAGGAAGTGTCCAAAGCTCTGGACACAGTTGGCCTGCGCCAGTCATCTGGGAGGCAGCTCTTTCCAGGACGACTCTCCAACCCCTTTGTTAAACAGAAACTCCCTCAGGTCCTTCCAGAAGGTCAGTGGTTCCTCTCCCCCTGCAGTTTTCGCTCTCAGATGGCTGACAGTCTCCTTGGTAAACAATTTCTTTTATAATATCATTGAGATCTAAAACAAAATGAAATTGGAACATTGGCTATGTCTTGTTGCCATGGTAACGATGTCAAGCCTGAGAGCCTCCAGGAGATGTGGGTGCTGGGAGACCTCCTCCCAACTGCGGGGCAGTAGATTGGGCCCTGGCCAAGGTTAAATAGGTTTGTTATTCGATTAGCAGCAGTTTGGGTCATACATACATCATGTTGAAGACAGAGCTGTGCCACCACCAGCAGCATAATCCAGACTATAGTGTCAGTGTCTGTAGGGGGCTGGGTTGGTACAGAATGTTGGAGACTGCGGACCACCAGACCCTGAATTTCTTGTAAATAACTTGTTTTCCTGTGCTCTGAGCACAAGACTCTGACGGTAGGCTAGTGGATCTGCAGCTGAAAGATCTCCAGAGCTGGGGTGTGGCCAGAGCCATATATAAGCTGCCCCTGAGCACAATAAAGGGGGCACTCTTGGCACTCTTGTATCAAGGATGACTCATGTCCCTGTGTCTCTGTCTGTCTGTATGTGCATGTGTTTTTATGTCTCCAGCTTAGTTCCTGGCTCGTATACCATCCCATAGTGCAGGCGCTACAAAAGAACACGCCAGCCAAATGAAGGACAGCTATTCCACATTTGCAAATGTATGTTTTAAACTCTATTAAGGTTCAAACAGGCGGGGATGTGGATGAGGGAGACATAAACAACAAGAACATTCTGTAGAAACATTTTTGCTTCTGCTAATAAGAAACCAAAATTTCCTCCCAAGAAATTCCTTAATTAAGGCCATAAACAAAACCTTTCTGATTCTTTAGCATGGCTGCTGTGTTTATATGGCTTCCCTCTGGCCCAGTGGGGGAACCAGGAGAGGCTGGAGCAGTATGACTGGCAGACAGGATTCTGACAGAAGTATAATGAGCCAATGTTGGTTTACTGAAGACCACAAAGGTAATGCCCATCAAAATCAAGGATGTACTTTCTGATCCCCTCTGTCCTCCATCTTCTCTAATGTAGCTTGTTCTGTTTTAACGGTGCTCAGAGTAGAACCCAGGGCCTTGTGTATGCTAGGTAAGCACTCTACTGCTGAGTCATGCCCCCAGCCTGCCTTTTTTTTTTTTGGTAGACACTCTCTTCAAAAATGAAAAGCCTGACTACCTGTGTAGGGTCTGAGTCTCATACTACTACGTTCGAAAGCCCAGAGCCCTGAATTATGGAACCTGTGGGTGTTACCTCCTTGAAGAATACTGTACCTACCTGCTAGCAGTGTCTATCAGACTGAGTGGTAATCATGCCACGTGACAGAGACATGCACCAAAGTCTATGTGTGCCAGATACTTCATGGTGTTACTGTATTGGGGGGGGGGCTTGTTTTGNNNNTTTTTTTTTTTTTTGAGACAGGGTTTCTCTATGTAACAGCCCTGGCTATGCTAGAACTTACTCTGTAGAACAAGTTGGCCTCGAACTCAAGAGATTCGCCTGCTTCTGCCTCCCAAGCACTGGGTGTATTTGACTTAATAACTTGAGTTGCTGCTGGCCCTCTGAGACCCAGAGAGAAATCAGTTAAGTAACTTCTCAGAGATGAATGTCTATGCATGAATCAGGTGACGTCAGGCTGTACATGACATAGGGTTGTACATCCTCCTTGGAACTCAAGAGCCAGAGTTCTTATTGACTCTGATGATTGTGTGTGTATGCTTTATTTTTGTTTGTTTTTCTTTTGATGTAGTTTAGGCCACAAAGTTGCTGTGTAGCCCAGCACGGCCTTTGCTCTGATCTTGCCTCTACTTTCCAGACGCTGGGGAGGAGAAGCAGCCACCACTTTGACTCTGAGTTCATGAACTTGAGAATAAATCATTAACACTATTTTAATCCCCCTTCAAAACACATAATTGTTCTGTCATGGATTTCCAATAATTTGCTAAGAGCCTTCAGAATATCCTGGCTGTTCTATTAAAATGATTCTCATATCACTTGGAAATTAGAAATCTCTTCATGTGACATATGACATTTAACTAAAAAAATTAGTCTCAAGAAAAATAAATCTCAGTATATAGTCCATGCTGTTCTTCAGTGTTCAGCCTCTGCTTCTGCCTTCTCCTGCTGGGATTAAGGGGTGCAGCACCAAGCCTGCTGCTTAGTGATCTTTTCCTGGGCAAAGCAAACATCTACCCCCCACAACCCCCATAGAGTTCTAAAGATAGACCAAAGTAGACTATTACGCCAAGATCCAGTTATGGGAACCAATAACTTTGCTGGGCTTACTTACAGAAGCATGAGTGAGGGGGTACTTACATCCTTGTTGGTGACCCCCCAAATAACCACATCATTGAAGAGTCACTGCATAGATGATGTCATTCATTTGCCTCAGCTTCCTGCCCCAGAGACTGGACAGTACTACACACAGCTGGAAGGAACCTGTAGGAAGGCACAACTGGGATTTAAGGTGAGGGTCACATGACCTTCCTCACTGCCTTCTGGGAGGGCGTCCTATTGGCCCAATCACAAGGGCGCCTACAAGCAGTCACAGCTGCTTTGATGGTCATGGCTGTTATACTCAGAGTCAGCCCCTAGCCTTGTTCACAAGTCGACTGGCACCCGCAGATGCCAGGTATTGAGATCTCTTGGTCACGTTTATATGGGCAAGGGTTGAGCTATTTTATTATTTTTTAATCATTCTTAATGGAAAACAACAGTTTTTTTTTCTCCTTCCAAAACAAAACAATCAACAGTCCTGAAAAAATGCTAGATGTTCTCAGTTCTTAGTTCTAAGCTCTGTACTTTCAGTGATCAAAATACTGGGATTTGCCAGGTGGTGGTGGCGCATGCTTTTCATCCCAGCACTTGGTGGAAGGCAGAGGCAGATGAATCTCTGTGAGTTCAAGGCCAGCCTGGACTACAGAGTGAGTTCCAGGACAGACTCCAAATGTACATAGAGAAATCCTGTCTCAAAAAAAAACAAAAAGAAAAAATGCCTGGATTTCTCTCAGGTCCTCAGCCTTGATGGCAGACACCACATTCTCCCCCTCTCCACCACATTTTTTAGGACAGGTCTCATCACTGAACCTGGCCCTGGCTAGTAGAGGCAGACCAGCTGGCCAAAAGTTGGCATTTTTAAAATTTTGTTTTGTTGGGGGCTGGAGAGATGGCTCAGAGGTTAAGAACACTGACTGCTCTTCCAAAGGTCCTGAGTTCGATTCCCAGCAACCACATGGTGGCTCACAACCATCAGTAATGAGATCTGGTGCCCCCTTCTGGCCTGCAGGGATACATGGAGGCTGAACACTGTGTTCATTAATAAATAAATCTTTAAAAAAAAAAAGAAAGAAAAAACTTTGTTTTGTTCTTGGTTTGTTTTTTAATACAGGGCTTCTCTGTGTAGCCCTGGCTGTCCTGGAACTTGCTTTGTAGACCAGGCTGGCAGAGAACTCACATAGATCCACCTGCCTCTGCCTCTCTAGAGCCAACACTACTACCTCCCAGCCCTTTTTATTTTGCTGACAGACTCATATGTGTCCTAGGCAGGCCTCAAACTCAACTTGTCTCCAAGAAAGACTTAGTCTTGTCATTCTCCAGTATGGTGTGCAGTGCTGAGACCAAACACTGGGGCTCCTGCTTGCTGGTCATAATCTTTGCTGAGCTGTATTCCTACTGAGACTTGGAAATTTTAAATAATGTTAACCTTTTTTCTGTTCTTAATGATAAATCCTTTTTTAAAAAAATGATTTATCTATTATTAATTAATTTATTATACATACAGCATTCTGCCTGCATGGCCAAAAGAGGCACCAGATCTCATTATGGATGGTTGTGAGCCACCACGTGGTTGCTGGGAATTGAACTCAGGACCTCTGGAAGAGCAGCAGGTGCTTTTAACCACTGAGCCATCTCTTCAGCCCAATGAACTTTTTTTTTTTTAATTTGTCAAAGACAAAGGGGGAAGAGAACGGGAGAGAGAATACCATGACATCTTGATGTGTGTTTAACTTGTCAAAAAGGGTCCTATACAGAAGCGCCATAGCAGCTGGTGCTACAAATGAATTTTTTTTTCCTAAGTTGATTTGTATTTTTTGTTTTGTTTGACACAAGGTCTCTCTCTATATATAAGTCCTGGGCTGTCCTAGCACTCACTCTGTAGACCAGGCTGGCCTCAAACTACCTGCTTCTGTCCCCCATGTGCTGGGATTAAAGGTGTGTGCCACCACTGCGTGGTCTTAGGCACTGTATGTATTTTCAAAAGTGTCTCACACGGCTGACCAGGCAGGTCTCAGTGAAATCCTCCCACCCCAGTCTCCCCAGTGCCAAGGTCACAGCATCAGTTACCAGGCCCACAAAATCCTAGCTTTGCCTTGGAGATTCATTTAAGGGTCTCAGAGCCTTGGTTTCCTCACCTTTAAATGGAAGAATTACTGTGAAAGAAAAACTGGTGTGGAGAGCAAGGGGGGCAGACTAGATTGTGCCTCGGACAAGCCACAGACAATTTAAGGCTGGAGGGGAAGGGGAGCTGGGCCTTTGATCCCCAGTGCCTGTGTTCTAGGCTATCTAAGCTTACATAGTGAGACCCTGTCTGAAAATAAAACAGGGGCTAGAGAGATGGCTCAGTGGTTCAGAGTACTTGGTCTTGCAGAGGACCTGGGTTCAATTCCCAGTATCCACATGGTGGCTCACACTTATCCCTAAGCCCAGTTCCAAGGGTCCAAAGGGCATAAATACATGCGTGATAGCAACACATTTATTCACATAAAGTACAATAAATCAAAGAATAAAACCCCAGCTTGAAACAGTATAGGGGAAACCCCAAGAGTTGTGAAGTCAGATGTTCTGCTTCCTGACCCGTCCCTTGTAATCGGCATTTGTCACCGTTTTCCTGTAAGGTGGCAAGAAACTCCTAGGGGGATGTGAGGAAGAGCCTGAGCTTAAGGACCCTGCTCCAGGTTCTGCAAGCCAAGCACCAGGAGTCACACAGGTCAGGCACTCTGTACTCTCTCTTCCCTGGTCACTGTAGGCGGTGAGATTAGAACAAGAGCCCAGGATGACTGGCCTGGGACTGGCCCTCTGCTGCGTGTATTTTTTCCTCCTCTCTGTCCACAAAAGGCAAACAAGAGTGAGATGATAACGGGAAAGTCTACTGAAGCAAAACAGGTCACAGGAAGGAGATGATGCTTGGCGACAAATAAAAGACAGCTGCAGCTGGGCCCGGAGAAGATAGCTGGACACTTGTGGGAAGCAAGCTCGGGGCTTTGTTTTACACACATGCACACATGTTTTCTCGGCGTGGCCCTGGCTATCTTGGAACTTGCTCTGTAAACCAGGTTGCCTCAAACTTAGAACTGCCTGCCTCTGCTTCCTGAGTGTTGGAACTAAAGGGGTGTTCCACCAGGCCCATCCCTCTGAAGAAGCTTAAAATACAGAGCATGGGTGGGGATCTAGCTTGGTAGAGTCCCTGCCTAGACTTGCATGCACAAAGCCTTGAGTTTAAAGGTAGAGTAAAATAAGCACCGGTACACTTAAGTACATGTAGGTATTTACAAGTGACTGGTTCCTCAAGATTGAGTGCTTGGAAAACATACACAGCTGATTTATCACAGAGACAGAATTCTCAGGTTTGTAATCTCAATTTAATACCCGAACAAGATTTGATTAAGCCAGTTGGTGGTGGCACACACCTTTAATCTCAGGCTTGGGAGGCAGAGGCAGGCAGATCTCTTTGAGTTCGAGGCCAGCCTGGTCTACAGAGCTAGTTCCAGGACAGGTAACATAGAGAGACCTTGTTTTGGAAAGAATTATTTTTTTATTATTTTTTCATGTATTGTGATTAGATATTTATCTTCCATTGTTAACCCCACCCCCTGCACCTTTAACGCAATCTTCCGTCTAAAGTCGATGTCATCAGAAAAGCTTTCAGAAGGCGGATCATGGCATAGATAATTGGAGAAAGCTCATTCTGCACTTCTGATAGCTAAAGCCAGCTGAAAGGAGATGAACAGGAGACCTGAGATTCGCTCATGAACAGGCTTGCTGTCCTTAAAAAAATGCCCTTTATTGACTCAGCTAACAGGCCTGTGACCAGTGACAGACAGATGACCCAGATGACCCAGCAGTGTAAGTGTTAAATGTCAAGATAATACACATTGTGTCAATGAAACAAGATGCGTTCAACCCGGAGTTAATATTTGAAAACTTTATTTTCTCAAATGAGCACCAACACAGATCGGAAACAACAAACAATGCAACTTCTCACTAATACTGAGTTGTTATGTACAGATACAGAAAAGAGGTGAAGACGAATCACTCAAAAAACAATCGCCTTTGTTATTGGAGCAAAGTGACCTGCGGAAAAAAATGCCACCGAAGACAACCAAAAATGAGAAACAAAAACAATTTGAAACCCAACAATACAATTTGTAAACACAGACAGACAGACAAACCTATGGCACACAAGTCTCTGTGGGCTGGGAAAAGGGGACTGATTCCGCCTTCACCAAAACACTGTAAAACACTGGGCAGAGCTAACCTTGTAGAGACAATGTCTTTCTTGGCTTTATCTTTTATTCTGGTACATTTCATGCTGTATAGTAATTTTAGAAATCAATAACGATTTTAAAAACAACCTTCCCCACTCACAGAACTAGAATGTGTTTTCCATTGAGGCAGCTTTTTTTAAATACAAAAGCTACGTTCAGAATTTGATTTGCCAGCCTCTGCCTGAACCTGAAGCAATCTGACCTTCAAAAAAAANAAAAGAAAAGAAAAATTTAAAAAAAAGGAAAGCTATGTGTTATCAATGTACTTTAGCCTCAACTAGTTAACATTTAATACGACCTGGCTTCTAGAACAACCAGAGTTCTGGGAAGTGTGACCGATCTGTTCACATCTCAGAAGCATGGACCTGACTTCGATTTCATCTTACAGGTTTGTTTTGCCAGCTCTAGAAACAGAGCACACTCCACCTCACGGAGAGAAAATCATGCTCCATGCTGTTGGTCCACTCAGACATGGAAACCAGAGAGGGAAACTCTACGTGCCCAAGGTGTAAACTGTAATCCATATAGTGTCCTCAGTAGAAAAGGAAACACACACATACACACACACACACACACACACACAGTTCCAATTTCTTAGAAGTTCTCCCTAACTACAGCAATTAATTACTTCTAAGTTGTTACTACTGAAATTTGTTTCTTTTCTAGCCAAGACTGGGTTAGAAAGTATCAGTTCACAACCTGGTAATTTACTACAGTCTGTTCCACTGGGAAAACGCAAACACAAAAATGCAAAAAAAAAAATGTTTTAAAGCCTCAATCCAAGTTAAAGTGACAGATCTTTAAAAAAAAAATCTTGGTGATTACTCTTTCCCTTAAAATGTACTTCAAGAAACACAGAGGAAGCCATAGAACTGAAAACAAAAGTGCTCCCAGGGATCTGAGAATACAGCACCAAATATATTATTTAAAAAATTAAATATTATTTACAAAAGTATATTTCACAAGAGACTTGAAAACTTTATTATAAAGGGGACACCGCTTTAGTACACATTGATCTACCAGCAAAGAATTACTTTATCTACATGATCTGACTGTCTAGGTGCTGGGGAGGTACTCAGCCAGGCCCAGCTGAGAGACTGTGGGCACCAAGCTTGGCTACCCTTGACTCATGCTGATTCACCCATTAGCAGCCTAGGGAAATATGGGGGAGGGGGTGAATGTACTCCAGGGTGGCCACGGCCCTATTTCTTTACAGTGGCACGGGGAGACGGAATGAGAGCGGGTCAGCTACTCTTCAGTTCAAAACGAAGGCAGCTGTGGGCTGAGGTACAGAACTTGAGGCCCCTCCCTTTCTCTCTTGGCTGTTCACCCACCCCTGCCCAAGGTCACCCAATTAACTCCAATTCCCTGAACCTATGTGGGGTGAATGGATGAGGTCTTTGGTTATGCTGAGTCAATAATTTGGTGAGGAAAATAAAGAAACTGACCAAGGCTTGATTGAAGCGCACTTGTCTCCCGTGCTCAGCTGTGGACTCTAATACTGCTAAGTGTTAGGCAGACAAGCCGCGGATGGAGCGAGGGTCACACTGCTAAGTGT
>LOEQ01000538.1:223323-245490 GCA_001685075.1 Bramus lutescens | reverse complement strand
GTGGAGGTGTGGTGGTATTCACTTGTAATTCCAGCACTGGAAGACAGAGACAGGGAGGTTTCCCGGGTCACCTGGGTCAGCCAGGCAGCCAAGTCTGTGGGAGAAAAGGCGGGTAGCAGCTGAGGGACAACAATGAAACTGACGGCCCCACACGAAAGCACAGGCACAGACACACAGATACACACACACACACACACACACATAACTTAAAAAAGAAAAACAGACTCAGAGGCACAAGATTCCCAACTAGGCCACACAATGATGGTTCAACCTCCTGATTTTGAGAGACCTTTAATTACCGGGCAGAACTGGAGCCCCAGTAAAAAACTTCTTATGAGATAGGCATTTATAGAACAAGCTTCAATCCTGTTTCCTCCCCATTGTCAAAATAGAAATACTAATTTTATTTCAATTTTTTAATCCAATAGAGCATATATCCATTGGATTAAATAAATAAACAAACAAACAAATAAACAGGGCTGGAGTGATGGCTTAGCAGATAAGAGCATTGGTCAGCCTTGCAAAAGACCAGAGTTCAATTCCCAGCACCCACATGATGGCTTAGGCCTGTAACTCCAGTAACTCAGGGGATCCAGCACCCTCCTCAGGTGCCGGCCACATACAAGATACACATACATTCAGGCAAACACACACACATACACACACACACACACACACACGCTCAAAGTGAGAGTTCCACATGCTTTGCGAGCTAGCCAAGCCCACGGCCCTGTGACGTGGACGTGTTCCTCAGGAGTTGCTGTGCTTTAGGGGTAGCATGAGTACCAATCTTGCACCCCAACGTCTACTTTGCTTGTAGATTTGCCTAAAGAAAAGGAAAGACACTTTGTTTTCTCCTATATTCTTCATGTGATTTTTTTTCCTCTTTTGAGACAGGATTTCATGTAACTCAGGTTAGCCTCAAACTTGCTATGTTGCCAAAGATGACTTCTGATCACACACACAGACTGCCATATTTTTGTGGTTCTGGGGATCCACTTTAGGGCTTCCTACATGCTAGATGCATCCTCAGCCCAGGACCTTAATACTTTAGAACATCAGTACTCAACCTGTGGGCCGTGACCTCCTTTGTGGGTCAAACGAGCCTGAGGGTCGAATATCAGATATCCTGCATACAAGATATTTACAATTCATAACAATGGCAAAATTAGTTATGAAGCAGCAATGAAAATAATTTTATGGTTGGAGGTCACCATCACATGAGGAGCTGTATTAAAGGGTCACAGCATTAGGAAGGTTGAGAACCACTGCTTTAGAGTATATGTGGTTGTTTTTGTTGAGACAGGTGTTTCTGTGTAGCCCTGGCTGTCCTGGAACTCGCTCAGTAGACCAAGCTGACCTCTGCTTCCCAAGTGCTGGGATTAAAGGTGTGCGCCTCCAACGCCCAGCTAGAGTACTGAAAGCTCAGAATGGTGGGCAGCAGAAACCAGGAGAAACAAAGTCCTGTCTGACGGGGACGGTCAGCAGGGTGGGACAGATCTCTGCACTGCATCAGCACCCCACCAGGTCTGCAACCTTTAAGCCACTGCACTGGAGTGAGAGGTAGAAGGCTTGCTGGGAACCACAGGTATGGAACACTAGGGCTCAAAGGCACAGGTGGAAAACTAAGGACAGCTTAGCCCTTTAGCGGCCACTAGATCAATACAGTGTCAGCACACAGCACCCCCCTACCCCTTTCTCAAAGCAATGCCACAGAAAATCTCTTAGCGGGAGGAGAGTCCAAATGCCACCACAGCCAGCCAGAGGAACCCCACAAGGAACAAAACCTGCCTCCCGAGTTCCCAGCCTTATTTAGAAGGCAAGTCAGCTCAGGGCCCTTCGCACAGCACAGAATGTGGCCCAGACTGACATAGAGATCGCCGTGACCTAAGGCTGGTCACTGCCACACCCAGAATGGTTTCCTCACCAAGACTAGACAGTCTGCAGTCCTAGAACACCTGTCTCCAGAAAACAATCAGACCCATAGATCCGACCGAACAGTAACAAGTAGGTTGGGTGGTGAGCAAAATACTGCTTCCTTCCACCTGCCCGGGCACCCACCCAACAGTCTCCCACAAAGCCCTTCTGATAAGGATCAAGTCTCGGAATGAAGTCACAAGTTTCCAAACGTCCTACCGCTCATTTGAGGGCTGGCGGGCAGACAGCAAAGGAAGGCCTCCTCACAAAAGCTTTGTGAAACTGGACTTGGTGGCAGGGGCCTATAGATCTTGAGTGCTTGGGAGGTTAAGGCATACGGACTCACTGATCCAGTGGAAGCCAGTGTATTTTTATGCTGGGCCTGCCAACATTATGAAACAACAGTGCGAGCAATTCCTCATGTCAACTCAAAACACCCCAGCATAGGGACCACAACACCCTCTAAGAAAGGCTGTAGGAGCCTTGGCACGCTCCCCAGCGGGCTCTATCAATTCAAAGGTTTCCCCTCCCACAGACCAAAGGCTGTGTTACTTCCTATGGACACGTTAGGCTCCCAACTGTACATCCAAGGCCCAGGCACTGGGCCTTAATGGAAAACACGTGACTATTACCCAGAATACCCCTCCAATGTACTCCCCCTACTCTACATTTGCATGGGAAGACCAAGAGAAGAAATGGAACCATTTCATACTGCATTCATATTTACAAACCACCTATGCACCCCTGATCTCATCTGAGTCATGTGGAGACCCCATGAGGTAAAGCCTTGCTATGGAGGCACACACTAAGTGCTTGTTACCTGCCCCCTGCTATGGGTCTGAATGGCGCCACCCCACCATTGTGTTGAAATACATGTATTAGGACATGTGGCGTTTAGGAAGTTATTAGGCCACGAGGGCAGAGCCCTCATAAGTAAGATGATTGTCAGGATAAAGAGGCCAGAAGAAGCCAAGCTCAGTAGCATATGCCCTGATACCTGGGAGGTCAAAGCAGCAAGACCGCTTTATCCCAGCAATTCAAAGACCATACCAAGCAACTCAACAAGACTTTCTCAAAACACATACACAAAATGAGAATACATAAATAAGCCAGAGAAAGATCCTTTGCCCCTCCCACTATGGAAGGCCACACAGTAACAAGAAGCCTTCTGTGAACTGAAAAGTGAACCTTGAGACAACCTTGAGTTTGCCAAATTTCCCAGCCTCCAGAAGTGTGAGAAGTCAATGTGTCTGTTGATGGTCCATTGTTGCACTAGCCTTCACAGATGTCAGACTCCATTAACAGCGAATAGCATTTTGCCCATTTTAGGAGCAAGAAAGGAAAGACTCAGAGGTTGGGCAGCTGGCTGCTGGCAGCTTACCTCCTGGGTCTGTAAAGAGAGCTGGGAAGGAAGCAACCCCAGCACAGCTTTCCAGCACCAGAATCAACATACTCTGGCTGTTTAAACTTTACAATGTTGTACTTCCCTGATGGCTTAGCAATCCTGATAGGAAGGGAGCCTGCTCCTCCTAGGCTCACACTCTGTTCTCTAGACCTTTGCATCCCGTGCACTATAATAAAGCAGACTCACTTATTTTGTCCCCCAAACAAAGGTCCAGCTCTCTGATTCAGTACCCCATTTCACGTACAAAGCCTCATTTAGTTGCTCGGCTGCACCCACCCCCGCTATCTGCTGCCCAGCTCTCAACTCCTACTGGGCAGACTCTGAAACCATACAGGAGATTAAGTCAAGAGGGAAAACAGGAGGGATATTTTCTCCTTGAACTTTCTTAAATGGAGGAGGGGGCATGAGAAAAGAAAAGGCCCATTTTTCCAAGGAGGGGGCCGAGGCAATGATCTTTCCATTAAGCAGACGTGCATAAGAATGTATAGATTATTTAATGCTGGGGGTGGCAGAGCGGAATAAAGGAAGCTTTGTACCTTCCCCAGCACACTTCCCTCACTCTTTCCCCAGCCAGGCATTTCACCCAACTCTTTAAATCATCCAGCCCTGATGTACCCCATCTGTGCACTGGCTGCAGCCAATGAAATCAAGGTCTGTGCTGACTTTGGCCTGGACTTGTGAGCCTTCCTGCCCCAGGAGTGGGTAGGAAGGAGGACTCAGAGGCCAACCAAGCTTTTCTTTTTGCCTCATCTCCCAAGGCTCCATCTGCCCGTTTATTTGATCACTTACTGAGTTTTTGCCATGGGTCAAATTCTGATCTGGGGACTAAGTCAGAACACAACAGAAGGACATGGAAGGGTACATGAGAAAGGGGGGCTGCTCTCGGCAGAGGCTTGAGACCCCCACCTCCATATCCAGAAGGCCGTTTGTGTCTCGTGGCTAACTGAAACAAAGCAAGGACGTGGCAGACCACCGAAGGCCGTGCCCACCTGACCAAATGCAGTAGAGATAACCTCGAAGGTCATTGTCATCTCTACAGAATATCCGTCTTCCATCCATCTTTTCAGACCTGCAGACAAAACCAGCTTCCCTGCTGGTATGGCGTGACCTTTCACTCACCTTAAGGAGTCACAAGGGTTAGTGGAATAGTATTTTTTAGTCAGTACACAGAAGATGCTAAAATGCACTGGAGCCTTGACTTCTTACACCACAAACACTTCTTTCTTATGTTAAAATGGTGCCATAGATGTCTCCCTAGATAGAAACACTTATTTTGGAAATATCTCCAGGAAAAGGTTGTGGAAGGGATACAGCGCCAACTCAAATACAAGTTTTTGGCTCACATTCCATGCCAAGAGACTGGCTAGCTCTTCCATGGACATGGCCTCCCACATTCAAATTTCCAGTCAAAGGTTTACCCCAAAACTCCAAAGAACCCTGCACCAAGATGATACAGTAGATAGCTCAAGCCTCGCTTACGTGTAAATAACAAAGTTTGGGAATGAAGAAGAGTGGAACAGGTAGACATTCTACCAGGGCCCTGGGGCATTGAGGTTGAGCTTGTAGGTTACTAGGCAGCTTGAAATAGACCCACAACAGCAGATTCTGTTCTAGGCCCTCATTTCAGAATGTGTGACTGCAGACTTGATTATCTGGTCAGCCTTCACGTGCCAGTCAAGGCAGCCAGCTGGAAGAGGAATGTTCTGAACTGCTGGCTGGAGCTGTCGCCCCTCTTGGGCTGAGACTACTAAACCCAAGGAGAAGAAAGCAAGAGAGTCTTTGTGTAAGCATCTGTCTGTCCCTTAAGTATCTATCTGTCTGTCCCTTAATTGCGTGGAGGCTAGCTTCTCAGGAACGATGCTATTAAAGGGGGAATTCTCCCACGATCTTTTTCTCTTTGTCATCGAACCTAGTAAAACCTGTTTCTCCTCCCCTGGGAACCCAAGGCTGGGAGGGAGATAGCTCCCCTGAGAATACTGCCCAAAGAATTCAGTTCCTGTATTACACAATTGAGAACCTGAGTTTATTCATTAGTAACCCCCAGGCCCAACTTCAGAAGCAGCTGTCAAGGCACTTCTGGAAAAATAGGGTCCCGTTCTTTAGCTATGATCAAATTTCACTCTGTATCACTTTATATAGAGAGGTTCCTACAGGCCCTCGGCTCAGCCTTTCAACAGGCCACTTTTGTTCCTCCCCAAAGGACAAGTTTTCACAATGCCTCAGCCTCGCCACTTTCCTTGGGGCTTGCCAGGGGCTCTCCCATCTGAGCTAACAGTGGGAATGGAGTGTGGCTCTGTGGTAGAGTTCCCGATGAACCACAAAACTGTGAACTGCCAGGCCCCAAAGCCTCCAACAGGGTTGACATCTAACTTCTAAAATAAGCTGGGCGGTGGTGGCACATGCCGCCTTTAATCCCAGTACTCAGGAGGCAGAAGCAGACGGATCTCTGTGAGTTCAAGGCCAGTGTGGTCTACAGAGGGAGTTCTACGACTGGTTCCTAAGCAACAGAGAAACTCAGTCTCAAAAAAATCAAAACAAATACAAACTGATCCACTACTCTGTCCCTGCAATTCAGAGTTGATTCTCAGTTGACAGTCTGCAGGTCAGCCCTCTCCTTATAAAAGACAGTATGCAAACATCCTAGATTGTAGGAGAGCACTTGTAAGTCTGTGACACAGGAACAGGAAATGCACCCTTACTGGGAGGCAAGAAAGGCCTTCCGTGAAACCAGTACCTTGGAAATGAGTTCGTCATGATTGGCCAAGTGAGCTCTGCAGTGAATGCAGCTGTAGGTGCGGTGGCAGGAGGGCAGGTATGCCTGAAACGTCTTGGATCTTGTCATCTTCACCATTGGTGCAGTTGAGCACGGGGCGAACTCTGGGGCAGCCCACGAGGCACTCCCACAGGACGGGTCACACGGGAAACACCGGAAGACACAGGTAAAGGCCGTGGTTTGGCAGGGGGTGGGTGTGCGGCAGGCTCCACACACTGGTGACGTCTTCAGAGGAAGGATTCTCTACCAGAGGCCTACAGCTGGTTCTCGGCAGCCTGCGGCAAAGGAAAACACCATCATCAGATGGAGCAACGCCATCCTGAGAGGGATCAGCAGACGCCAGCCACAGAAGACCCGTCCTCATCTCTGACCCGCACACACTGCACCACTCCAGTCTTGCTGGCTTTGTCAGATAACTGGAGATTCAGCATTAACACAGTATTTTCAAGAATGACATAGGTGCCTAGCAAATTGGCATCATCAGCATCCCTGAGCACAGAACTGAAGATGGGCTATTTGCAGCCCTCGGGGAAGACCACTTAGGAACCCACACCCCCAGACTCGGTAGCCATTCAGCTACCCACCACATCCAACAGTCCTGACATCTCATCTATTTTCAGACTCCAGGAGTATGCCAACACTTGAAGCCACCACCTGCAGGGAAACAAGGCACACAACAGCCTCTGCCAGAATAAAGTGTGGGACATGAAAGACTAACTTCCCACTTAGCAATGCCCCGATGGGTGGTAAGGGTGGTAGCCAGCTTGTCTGCGAGAAATGATCTCTCTGCAACACCTTGCTCCAACAAGATGCCCAGTATATATGTGTTTATTTGTGTATTTTAAAAGGCCAGGAAATGACCTAAAGCAAGCATAACATTTGAAAAATCATAATGACCATGGATCTCACAATTCCTTTCCAATTCTCACATCTCCCATTGCTTCCTGCAGAAGACTCTCCTACCTGGTCTCAGCCTTCTCACTGGCCCTCTAAGAATGGGGGAAAGGGATGGGGTTCCCAGTGGAGCCACGTGAAAGAATGCCTCTGAAGTTTTGCTTACCTGAGGCTCCAGCACCTGTCTATTCCCTGGACTTCACTAATGGGGGAGGCAGGTGTTCCCACTTGCCTGTCTTCCCAGGAGAGCCATGAGTGTTAACATTTGCATCATGCTTTGCAGATTCGATGATTTAGAGAAATGGGGGAGGAAGACAAATAAAACAAGTTCTCCCTTACTGGACTATCTGGGATCCACTTATACTTAACAGAAAACCTGTAAATCATACTGTGCTTTTTCCTCTAAATCCACTACCTAGAGCCAAGTCTCCCATGGGAGGCTGCTCTGACCCCACCCCTTTCATTCTCCACACAACAGCCATCACGTTTGCATGCTACACTTTTCTGATACCACTGCCCAGCACTACCATGAAGATAAAAGTGGTCCCTAGCCCTTATCCAACAGTGTCAACAACTCTCTTCCCGGCATCCTTGAGCCACGTGGGCTCCATGCCCAACACACATCTCCTATGTGACCTGTCTGATTTCTGAAGGGATTCAGACTCCGGCCCACAGGCCAGGGCAGGATGTCTTCTCTGCTTGGTCTCTCCCATGTTCAAGATGAAGAACTGGGTTATTCTGACAACACAGGAATCCTGGCAGTAGACAGAAATGGGAAATGATGCCTTAAGACAGTGCTTCAGGCTTTGCCACAATAGATAGACGTGTACCTGGGACCCCAGGTCAGCCTGTGAGGAATAAAGGGCTAAATTACTATTCCCCCGTTTTTCCACTGGCTTTCCTGACATAGCCTCAATATTTCCAATATTCCTGTTCAGTTGTTAGCAAGGACAAAAATCCCAGAATAGGCAGAGGAAAGTGGAGGCAGCACCCAGTCCAGTCCACATCATCTTTCTTATTAGCAGAGTGGGAGCAGGCAGGTTCTTTTTGTTTAGTCTGGGTTGTTTTGTTTTGTTTTCCCATAGCCCAGGCAGGCCTGGAACCTCTTGCCTCTGTTCCGTAGAGCTGAGAGTACAAGTCTGCACCACCATGCCCAGCTGTCTAAGCCAAATGGTTCAAGTCCACAGCCTTGGCTGCCCAGGGGCCAGGATGAGTAACATCAACCCCTGGGGCTTACACAAACACCAAGGAAAGGGAAAACAATGGCCCTGGCAGCCTCTCTGCTTTACAGAGGCCATAGCATGTTTTCTTATGCACACAGACAGCTTCTCAATTATGCATTTCCCTGGAGTAGAATTATTTCTTTTCTCACTTCTTCTCTGTAGGAAGCCTAAAAAAAGTACACAGGCAGAGGTTCCTGGTTATGCCCTAAATCCAAAAACATTCACAGCTCACTCATTCTACAGAAGCAGCACTTGCAGCATGCATTAAATGCTGAGTAGGTCACAAACATGGACCCATGTTATAATA
This sequence comes from Bramus lutescens, assembly GCA_001685075.1. Taxonomy (NCBI): domain Eukaryota; kingdom Metazoa; phylum Chordata; class Mammalia; order Rodentia; family Cricetidae; genus Bramus; species Bramus lutescens. The sequence goes on along the minus strand of LOEQ01000538.1, from coordinate 236,971 downwards.
TACCTCACATGACTCTGAACTTAAAAAGGAGAGAAAATGCTATGATGTAGGTACTGGCTCAGGCTGCACGGAGCTGGAAAACCCTGGAAAGACCCGGTCATGGACATTTGCCTTGTCTTTGGCAGACTCACTGTCCTCTTAGTGGGAGGAGTATTTTGAGACAGGGTCCCACTATGTAACCTTGGCTGGCCTTGAACTCAGAGATCCAAAGTGCTCTGCCTCCAGAGCACTGGGATTAAAGATGTGCACTATCGTGTCTTACATTATTGTTCTTTAGTAATTTCACAAGCATCCTATAAAAGAGACTTCTCTCTGGGGGTTGTGGGGGTGGGCAAGACATACAGAAAGTATTAGAAATGTTACTATGTCCAACTGTCAGGACAGCTAGAAAGACCTAGAAGATGGGAGCGAGAGAGAACGCTAGTGAAACGAGAGGGCTGGAGAGGGCGGTTAAGAGCATGCACTGCACTGGCAGAGTTGGTTTCCAGAACCCACATCAAATGGCTCACAGCAGCCTGTAACCCCAGCCTAGGAGGATCCAACGCCTCTGACCTCAGTGCTGCACCTGCACTCACACATATGCACTCACACACACATGCTCTCTCTTATTTTAAAAAAAAAAAAGTCCTGGAACAAAGAATGATGAGGCAGTGGCAAGACGCATTCTGTATCTAGTAAGAGAGAATACTGGCCAAGTAGGAAAACAAAGATGAATATCAGGCCCTAAACAAAACAAACAAAGACCCAGCTAATCTCCTGGTCTTCTTCCCATTTGTATTAGTCAGGGTTCTAGAGGAACAGAATTCACACACACACACACACACACACACACACACACACAACACATACACACACACACACAAACTTATTATGCTCGTCCAGGTAGTGAGTGGTACAGGCAGCAGTCCAGCTAGTCTAATGGCTGTCTATCAACAGAAAGTCTGAGAATTCAGTAGTTGGTCATAGGCTGGATGCCTCCGCTGGTCTCCTGCATGTGCCTGAACCCTGAGTCTCCAGCATCAGCAGACTTGCTGTAAGAAAAAGCAGGTGAAGAGCAAAAGCTTCCTTCTTCCACATCCTTATATGGGCTTCCAGCAGAAGGTGGGGCCCAGATTCAAGGTGAATCTCCCTACCTGAAAGATCCAATTAAAGTGGGTCTTCCTATTTCAAATGAATTAAGAATAATCCCTCTCTGGGTATGGTGCATGCCTTTGATCCCAGCTCTCTGTGTGTGTATGTGCACATGTGTATATGTGTACACCTGTGGATATATAATTGAGTACAAGGCCAGAGAGGAGTTCCAGAATACCCAAGGCTACAGAGAAATCCTGTCTGGAAAAAAGTCAAAAGTAAATTTAAAAACTGCTTGATTTAATTCTCAATAAAGAAAATGCATTGATGTTCCTGAAGAGAAATGAATTACATATATGGGCACAGCACTTGGCACATTTTAATTTCTGAACTTTGGTCCCTGCTAATGGTGCCACCGTGTGCATAGATTACAAGAATCCAACTTGTTGAGCATTTTTGCAAAGTCCAATTGATTTCCGACAATAATCAAAAGCCTTAGGGTATGTGTACAATTTACACAGCATTTTAAGTGAACTAACAGTGGAAATTAAAGGAAGACTTTCTACCACCCCCAGCCGGCTCATGATGCTCACCATGGAAAGAAAAATGTGAAATATTATGATTAAAAACAAAGACCACAGCTATACCATCTTTAGAGCCAAAGGCATGGGGAACCCTCCTGACTGACAGGCCATTCCCACGGAGAGTCACAGTAGTCACTGAAATTCAAAACTATACCTCCCAGGTGTGAAGGGGAGGAAGAGTGACATGTACTCTGACTTTAGCTAAGCCATAAGGAACGTGAGAAGCCAGGCAGCATCCCACAACAGCCTCGGAAGCTGGCTGGTGGCAGAAATGCCACAGGAGAGACATGGCTGTTCTTAACATGTGCCTGTGCTGTTTAGGTAGAGCAGGCAGAAGGTGGCTAGAAGTAGGCTCTAGAATGTCACAAATGAGCTCTAGTCCTTCCTTAGCTGGGTAACATCTAGCAAGCTCCTCACTTCCCCACTCCAAATAACATGAGACAACTAAGAATGAAATGAGATGGCCCAGAGCTCCCCATGCTTAGGGACCAGTGAAACGGAAATGACGCCGCTTGGGCCGGACACCCTGAACACGTGTGTGGATCCAGCACACCGTCCTCACACCCTCATCCACACTCCTGCTGCTCTCGGCTACAGCCTTACCCTGGCCCATCATCAAGCCCTCACTCGTCCTTTCTGACTAAGGTCCTGTGGCCATATTGGAAAACTGGCTTTTGGCAAGCAAGGTGGGAAGATGCCATGAGTTTGAGGACAGTCTGGGCTACATAGCAAAAAAACATAGCTCCAGGAAGGAGGAAAACTTGGATTCGGTCTGGATTCTTCTCACACTGGGCAAAATGCCTGAAAGGAGGTAACAGTGCCTGCATCCCGAAGGAGACGAATCCCACAATAGAGTGAGAGACGTATTCTAACACAATACCAGGCAAATGGTTCTCAACTGCACTGATTAGCTACAATCCCTCTCGCCAACTAGAGGCACAGAGTTATTGTTCCCAATCCCAAGACCAAAGGCACCAGTGCTCCTGTGCCCCTGGCTGACTCATGGTGTTAGGAGAGTTCCAGGACAGCCAGGGCTGAAAAATGTCATGAGATGGATGTGAAGGCACAGGCCTACAATTCCGGCATTGCAGGACGACCACTCCAAGTTTGAGTCAGATTGGTCTATACTACAAGTTTCAGGCCAGTCAGGGCTACACAATGAGACCTTGCCTCAAATTTTAACCCCCCCAAAATAACAAAACAGAAAAACCCCAAACAAAAATCTCAACAGGAAAAAAAAAAGTCTGTTATATTTTATTGATACCTCTTATATAGCCATGGGTAGCAAGAAGACCTGCCCCTTCTGAAACAAAGCCAGCATCCATCACAACCTGGACATAGAGCTGAGTCTTGATTTGAGCAGGTATCTGTCTCAGAACAATCATATATGATATCTGGGAGTCCTTATCTGTTTGACACAGGGTTTCTCTGTGTAGCCCTGGCAGTCCTGAAACTACCAGGCTGGCCTTGAACTCTGAGACCCACCTGCCTCTGCCTCTGGGATTAAAGGCGTGTGCCACCACTGCTCCTTCTCTCTTTAAAATTGTGACTCAACAGTTTGTTGTTGCTCTTGTGCTGGGATTAAAGGTCTGCATGGCCATCCCAAGCCTGATTTGGTGGTTTCTACATCTAAAAAAAAATTGTTTGAAGGCAGTGGTGGTACATTTAATCCCAGCACCTGGGAGGCAGAGGCAGAAGGATCTGTGAGTTAGAGGCCACACTGGTTTACATAGCTAGTATCAGGACAGCTGAGGCTACACAAATAAATCTTGAAAAAAAATCAAAACAAAACATGTTATGCATATAAGTATTTTATCTGCATGTGTGTGCGATGCCCTCAAAGGCCAGAAAAGAATGTAGAAGCCCCTGGGCAGGAGTTACAGCTGGCTGTGAATCACCATGTGTATTCTGGGAATCAAATCCAGGTTTTCTGAAAAGTACCACTGAGCCATCACTCCAACCCCTCTAATTCCGTTGTTTTAGTGTTTAAGTAGAACCTTGTCCTACAGTATAAAGCACTTTCCATCCACCAACCTTCATTTTCTTAAGGCCTGCAATTCGGCACGTTCACAGAGCAACGCCGGTCTTAGAAAGTCCATTCAGAAGTGGCCGCAGAATGGCGCCTCTACCACATCTGTTAGCAGAGCAATATATGGCATGGCTTAGTGCAGCACTTTACCTGGGGAAGCTCACATCTGCTAGCACATTTGTGTGGAAAAAGAAACAGCTCCCTTGAACATCCTTCAATAGATACTGGGCAGAAGTAGCTGGGTCTGCTTATCAAGAAGATCAAATACTACAAGTTGTGTCTACAACTGCAAAATAGAAAATGATTCAAAAAGCTCTATCTGAAGACACTTAAGGCCAATTGGCTGATATCTGGTGGCCTCTGTTCTTTCCTTACACAAATCCCAGCTCCAAAATGGATTTAAGATAATTTACAAAATTGTATACAGGGCCAGTTTTGGTAGTGCATACCTTAATCCCAGAACTCAAGAAGTAGAAGGAGCTGGACCTCATTCTGGTCTACAGAATGAGATCATAGTCTAAAAAAATTAAGATTTAAAATAGTTACAAAATTAGGATCAGGTAGTAAAATTAAGGAAAAAAAAGAAGCTCTCTCATATGAGGAATCTAGAATTAAACTGGAAAATATACACAGGTCATGAAAGTAGAAAAGGAACTGAGAGCAGACAAAGAGTTAGAAAGAACTCTTGTTTGAGACTGAGTTTCTGTGTAGCCCTGGCTGTCCTGGAACTCACTCTGTAGACCAGGCTGGCCTCGAACTCAGAGCTCCACCTGCCTCTGCCTTCAGAGTGCTAGGATTAAAGGTCTGCACTTGGCTAGGGGAGAGTTCTAAAAGGAAGGGAGGAGGGAATGGAGGTGTTTGGAGGAGGAAATGCATGTTCTTTCAAATGCACAATCTAAGTTTTAAATATATTAAAAACAAACAAACAAAAAAGCAAGAGCTGCACTAGAGAGATGGTTCAGAAGTTAAGAACACTTGGTGCCCTTACAGAGGACCTGGGTTTAATTCCCAGCACCCACGTGATGACACACACCATCTAACTCCTGTTCCAGATCTGATGCCTTCTAACCTCTGGCACACACCAGGCACACATGGTACACAGACATACAGGGAAGCAAAGCATTCATACATACACATAAAATAAATCCTATTTATTCCAAAATAGCAAAATTAGGGCTTTGGGGTGGTTTGAAGAATGGCTCCCCCATAGGCTTCTATCTAAAGGCTTAGTCACCAAGGAGTGGCATTATTTGAGAAGGATTAGGAGGATTAGGAGATATGGCCTTGTTGGAGGAAGTTTGTCAGTGAAGGTAGGCTTGCTTGAGGTCTTAGGACAGGCCTCCTGTGTCCTGCTCTCTGCTTGTGGATCAGGATAAAGCTCTCAGTTACTTCTCTAGCACCATGCCTGCCTGCCACCATGCTCCACCATGGCACACGCTTACACGTGCACACAGACAATCTTTTAAAATATAGGAGTACATACACCACATGTGTACATGTACGATAAGGAGGTCAGGCCCAGCTTGAAATGAATGCTCTTCAAACTGCTATACTACTGGAGTTCAAATGCAAATCTGTCTTTGCATGCCTCACAATCAGGGAAAGCAAAAGAAAATACCCAACCGACAGGGTTTATAAAAGTATCCTGGAATTGAGTGTACAGATTTTTGAAATTTTCCTGTTGAGGACAGAGAAGACAGTGAGAAATCTAATACACAAAATCCCAGCATAAGCCAGGCATGGTGACCCAACACTCAGGCTGAGGCCAGAGGACTGACAGTCCAGGGCTAGCCTAACCTCTAAGCCACCCTGGGCTACGGTGAGACCCTGTCTCAGAAACAAGATTACAAGAGTTCATACCATGTGACCATCTTGAATGTTGCTTGGAGCATCCCTCTGTGAGAACAAACACCAAACTATGGCTCAATAGGGATGTGGGGGTGGGGAGGGGAAGGTCGGCAAAGCAGAGCAGGTCAAGAATTCAGATTGCTGAGGGCCTTGCTGGATCCCAGGGTTAATGCCGACTCAAGAAGAATGAAGAGCTACAGAAGTTCCCAGCAAAGTTTCCCTATTATAATAAATCACATTCAAGATTGAGTAACAAAAATACGGGCCAGTGTAACAGGCGATGTGCAAACACTAATGCTTCATTTACAGCTCCTTCCCCCTAAGCTTTATGGACCCGAGCTGGGCAAGGTGGTGCATGCCTATGACCGGAGCACTTAGGAGGATTGGTAGTTTAAGAGCGGCCTAAACAATAGAGCAAGCTCCAGTCAGCCTGAACAAGACCCTCTTTCTTGAAAATAAAGAAATATAGGCTTCGCTTTCATCATGATGTTCTCCCAGCCCTCAGACACTTAGCTTGTGCATTCTGCTTCTGCATCTTTGACCTTTTTTTTNNNTTTGCTTTTCTAGACAGGTTTTGGAGCTAGCGCTTGTTGAGGCTGGACTGGATCAAACTCACAGAGATCCACCTGCCTCTGCCCTTCCAAGTGCTGGGATTAAAGGTGTGCGTCACCATTGCCCAGCTTTTTTGGTTTTTTGAGACAGGGTTTCTCTGTGGTAGCTTTTGGAGCCTGTCCTGGAACTCACTCTGTAGCCCAGCCTGGCCTCAAACTCTTGTGAGTTCTGCCTTGCCCTGCCTCCTGAGTGCTGGGATTAAAGGCATGTGCCACCAACGATCAGCTGACCTCTCTTCTAACAGGCACTTCTGGTAAACTCCTAAGACACTTCAAATAAAGCTTACCAAAGTTGACACCATGGGCTGGGATGAAGCTCAATGGAGAACACTATCTTAGGGTTTCTAGTGCTGTGAAGAGACACCATGACCATGGCAACTCTTACAAAGGAAAAATATTTAATTGGTACAGCTCATTGACAGTTTCACCATGATGGGGAATATGGTGGTGTGCAGGCAGACATAGCACTCTCAGCTCCAGCACTACATCTTGCAGGCTCAGGAAGTTAACTGAAAGTCACACTGAGGAAGCTTGAACAAGAGACCTCAAAGTCTACCCCACAGTGACGCACTTCCTCCAACAATGCCACACCTCCTAATAGTGTCACTCCCTTTGGGGGCCATTTTCTTTCAAACCACAAGCACTTACCTACCCATGAGGCCCTGGGTTCAACTCCTTGCAGGTACTCCATTTTTAAAACATAATTTTTATTATTGCATAAATGTGTGTGTATACATGGATGCGTGTATATATATGCTTGTAGCACCCACATGGGCACAAGGACAACACAGCTCTCCAGGCTTGCACCCACTGAGTCTTCTCACTCATCTTTATAAGTAGTTTGTTTAGATTTACTTATATGTATTGAGTGGTTTGCCTATGTGCAGAGACTGCCTGGAGCCTGCAGAGCTCAGAGGGCACTGGATCCCCTAGAATTGGAGCTACAGATAGTTGTGAACCACCAGGTGGGTGCTAGGGATTGAACCCAGTGCTTTACACGCTAGGCAGATGTTCAGCCTCCATCTCCAAGACCCCACTGACCAAGCAGGCAACTTCTTTTCCTTTACTTAGTTCAGGTCTCCAGTTGACTTTTAGTTTTTGTTGTTGTTGTTTTGCTTTTTTTTTTNTGGTATGGTTTGGTGAATTAGCTGGGTTTTTTATAATGCTGGGAATCACACCCAGGGCCAGGCAGCCTGGCAAGCACTCTACCACTGAGCTACATCCCAGACATGGCTGTGTGTAATTCCTTCATCCATGGCAGTCTTTGGCAGTAGCACTACACAAGCCCCATCCTTTCACTTTGAGCTACCGTCCTTACTTCCTGACTCCCTGACTCAGCTCTTCTTCCTCCAGCTCATTCTAGAATTCTACTTCTAAAACACAATTTGAGCCACATCTCTCTCGCGTTTCAAAACCCATACCAGATTACAGGGCACAGTCCAAATGCCTCTGACGGTACCAAGAGCCTGAGCCAATTTTCATGGCCTCCCCACTCCACTCCAAGCCTGGCTAACAGACCACATCAGTTACTACACTGTTTCAAATTATTCCAGTTACCTGCCACATTCTAATCTACCTCCCAGGCCCTGTAAATGCCTGCTCACCCCTCAATACCCAGCACAAATCAAACCCTAAGCAGAGCTGGCAGCCCCTTATCCCAGCCCACAAAGAGTGTCTTTCTCTGAGATAGAATTTATCCCACAAGACATGAAAGTGCCTGAAAAGGTCCAGTTTTCTGACCCATCCTCCACGGTGGTTTCTCTGGGACTCCGCATTCAGCACATTAGGGAGCCCTGAAACCTGGTTAACTGGAGACAATAAGCGACTCTGGGAACCATGCTGCTGGTTTTAAACCTTATCCTGTGCTTGCCTGCCCTCCTGCACTCTTACAGACCCTCCCAAGTCTTGTACCTAATTCTGGGCATTACTCCAACAAAGGCAACTGACTCTTGAGGGGCCAAGTCACCAGGACTGGGAGATGGTGACTGAGACTCAGCACTGTGAGGTCATATCCCAGATGAGCCACGTGAACCTCTGTGTATTTATTTACCTGCCTGCTGGAACACTGTCTCTGCTCTGCCTCCCTGAGCCTTCATACTCCACTACTCCACCATATCCATGAGAGCTTCCACATGACCCTACCCAGACCGTATGTGCCTTCTGAACCCTAGAAGCTCTTGGGCTGCTCTAGACACCCTCTCCCAGGGGATCCCACAGAACCCACAGGTTCTAAACTGTAGATCATGGCCTTTCAGGCCGGGCATAGAACCCCTCAGTTTTCTTCCTCTGGGCCAATTCTGCCACCCTTTAGTATCAGCCTTTACATTTGATCATGCTCCTAGATGACAATCCTGGTTAAAACAAGGAACATTCATTCAGCGTTCTGTGATGCAGAGCACTACCCATATTTGTGCCCCAGACAGGGCTAGACTTGAACTATAATGGAAAACAGACACTTAGAAGCTCTGTTGAGAACACAGCTTTAGACCACAAGAGACTCAGGCTAGCAGTGGTCTTGTCTGGAATCCCAGAACCCGAGAGGCAGAGGCAAGAAAACTGCTGTACACTTGAGGCTAGCCAAGGCAAGTGAGTTCCAGGCCAGCCTTAGCTAAATAGGGAGACCCAGTGTGACTTCCATATTACCTACTCCCCAAAGGAAATGATACGGCCTCTCTTCAGAATTCTCCCTTTGCCTTCAAGCTCCAGTCTGGTCCCCTCCCCTCAGAACTCCGAGGCTCAGGAACTATCCAGCTCCATCAATGATTGATGCTTCTGGGCTTCCCAAACTCAACTATCTGCTGGATTAATGAATGTCTTTTGGCTATGGGCGCTGCCACGACCTTGATTTCTCTCTCAGATGGGTCTCCAGGGCACAGCTGGGCCCCAATTAACTCCAAGCTATTCATCCCTGACCTGCCAATACTGTTCAGCTGTCAGCGTGCCTTTGGCTTTCTCGCTTTTATCCCTAGTTCTCATAAATTCCACATTCTAGATACAGACTGTCTGTGGCTGAGCTCCCTGCCTTTCCACGGCTGAAATCTGGAAATTGAACTTTTAAAATTGAGAGCGAGAAAAGGAACAGACAGTATTGAAAGGATGCCTAAGACAATGAGCCGGCCAGCCTGGGAAGGACTCTGGTGAGTTTCTGGGCCTTTCTGTGCACACGGTAGGTAGACCTTATTCACAATGCTGCTTTCCTTTGCATGGAGGACAGACTCACACGCACTTTGCCAATTCAGCCTTTCCATTTAAGAAGCTCCTGCAAAGCTAGTTTGTGGGTCATCCCAAAGCTGGACATGAAGTACAAACCTGGAAAGCTCAGTTAGGTGGGTGTGGGGGTGCATACCTAAAACCCTAGCGTTTGGGAGGCTGAGACAAGAGGTTGGAAGTTCAAAGCCAGCCTGAGCAGGATTTAATCTGGTGACCTGGAATTCCAGCACCTTCTGCTCTTTCTTCCCTAGTACTAGGATGGATTCTTTCAAATCAAAAGTCTGTGGAAATGTCTTGGTCCGTGTCCTTCAGAGTTTAAGCTAAATGGAAGAATCTACATGCTAAGCAGTAGGATAGCACAGCCAAGGCCAGTTTGAGAGACTTACTAAGAAAGATGCTGCCTCAAAATACAAAAACAAAATTAAGGGTTAGGGAAGTATAGATATAATATAGCTATAGGGATGGTGAAGTGCTTCAAAATGCAAAAGAAAGCTTTTAAAGTCTAATCCTTGGACTGAGGAATATAGCTCAGTGACAGACACTTGCCTGCCAGGCACAAGGCCTTGGGTTCAATTCCCAGCACCACAAAAATACAATAAAATTTATATACACACACAAATTATTGGTTTTGTTGGGGTGAGGTGAGGCTGGCCTTTCAGAATCGAAACAATCCTCTGACCTCCAAATGCTTGGACTATAGGTCTGCAACACATACCTATAATATATGCTAGAATATCATATGTATAATATAATATAATATAATGACCTGAGATGTCAGTGGAATACTATCAGATTCAATACTTCAACAATAAATAGCTAAAATGGAAAGGTGGCTCAGCAGTTAAGAGCACTGGCTGCTCTTCCAGAGGCCCTGGGTTCAATTCCCAGAACCCACATGATGGCTTCACAACCATCTATAACTTCAATCTCAGGGGATCCAACATCCTCTTCAGCACTAGGTGCACACATAAGAGCACAGACAGACATACAGACAAAATGACCACACATATAAAATAATCCTTACAAAATTGAGGGAAAGGATTGGGGGGACAGCCTGAACCAGAAGGGAAGGTGACAGATGAGGCACAGGATCAAACTGGCTTTGGTTCTTATTAATGGAGTCTTTAGCCTGAGGCTTCAGTGAGGTGTGCAGACAACCTTTTCCTGAAATCCTGGAGAAACCAGACATCTTCATATTCCAGCCTTTGAAGGTGAAGGCAGGAGATTCAGTTCAAAGTAGCCTGGACCACATGAGGTAGAAGGAGGGGAGAATGAGAAAATGAGATAATAAATTTCTCTAGAGGTTTTCCACTGAGGACATGTAAACATGTGCTACCAAGCCACTGTTCCAAGCTCTCCAACTTCCTTCTATTCCTGAGAGTAGTTACAGTTCATGTCCATCAAGTTGTCCCTTGCTACAGCAATGGTACCCAGGCAGCGGTCCCACACTCTCGAGTGTACACTCTTGAGCATATACTGCCCTCACTTTAGAACCTCTTTATTTAGGCTCACCTCCAAGCACTCACCCTTCTTTCCCTGTCCCCATAAAGTCTTTCTAGTTTGTACACTGCTTACTTATACATATATCTTCATCACTGTTTGGAGGGGACAGGTGCATGTCTTAACTCATCTTTATGCCCCCCCATCTTATTATCTGAGCAATGATTATTACCCATGAGAACAAAACAAAGAACACCAAGTTCTTCACCAGTAGTTGTGGCCAATGCTAAGCTCCCAAGCCCCAGGTATTATATTCCCCAAAGGAGCTGGAAAACAAACATGCAGTGATTAGGAAGTCAGTGTTTGGTTGTTTTAAATAAACCAAAACAAAATAAAGCAATTTAATAGAACCCCAGAGACCCTCTCTGAACCCAATGGTACCCATTGGCCATTTCACATCAACTTACTTTCTTTCCCAGCCAGAAACATGAAAACTCTAAGCCTGCTTCTTTCTGAGCTGGCAATCTTACCTGGACATAATCCATTCTCAAGACCAGAAAGAAGGGTTGCCCTATAGCTGTGAAGACAGAAAAGCCATGCGGCAGAAATGCAGGTGGCAACATTGCACCACAGTGGAGAGATGCACTGGCATGGAAAAGGCTTTTACCCATCTAGAAGGAAACATGTTTTGCTTAGGATTGAAACATTCTGGGCAATTTGGGGCTAGGTGAGAAGGGGGTACTCCTCTAAAATATTCAGGAATAGAAAGAACCTCTGACCTGAGAAACAGAAGGTATGATCTGTACTTGGGGTTTTGATTTTTCTCAGATCCTGGGCTGACCAGGAACTTGTTGATTGCCTGCCTCCACCTTCCAAGTACTGGAATTACAGATGTGCGCCACCGAGCCAGTTTATACAACGCAAACACTGTGATCAGTTCCAGCTACCCTAAGTTACAGCTGCTTCTGCCTCCACCTCCCGGCACCCACTGAGCTATGCTTTACCTAAGCAAGTTCTTTTTGCCTGCTTAAGCTTCAAGGTTTAGATTTCTAAAACAAAATTATCTTACTAGATTTAATTCCCAATCCAGAATATATCGCATTTGAACCTAATGTTACGAATCATTCATATAAAATTAGAAGTAAAACAAAAATTATAAGGTTAACCCTGAAAAAAAATATTAAGATGCAGGCCTCTATGGAGTTAGTTAAATCAAGCCACAATTTTCGGCTCTGTACCTCCTGGCAGTCAAAGCAAAAAGAGAAATATGAGCAGTTATAAATTTCCAATTCTCAGGACAAAAAAGCATACCAGTTCCTCTGGAGAGCCAAGGCTTTTCCTGGCACTGTGTTCTAAAAGAATTTCTCCCTCGAACTTCTTAAAGGAGACATTATAAAAGGCTGTAGCAAGTTTTCAACAATATAAATCCTGAGAACTGCAGAAACAAGTTATATAAAGCTCCTCCTGTGTTTTCTGTGAAAGCAAGGCACTCAGGGAAAGCGCTTCTAGAAGACAGAGAGGGTCTCAGTATGCGGCTTTCTGTCAACCCAGCTTGATTAATCAAGGCCACAGTTAGACAGCGTGTTTGTTTGTTTATGGTGGTATATTATATCTCTGGGTTTTATTGTTTCAACATAGGCTCTCTGTGTAGCTCTGGCTGTCCTGGAACTCACTCTGTAGACCAGGCTGGCCTTGAACTCAGAGACCCACCTACTCCTGCCTCCTTCTTCCCCGCCACCACCCAGCGCACAGTATGCCTTTTCTAAAGCTTCCACCAATATTCCTTCTTCCAAAGACACTAAGTCTTCAATAGGAAGCTACTGTAAGAGCAGCCAGCTGGAGCTAGTGAGCTCCCAGACAGCGAGACCCTATCTCAAGATTCAGAGGAAGAGTTGGACAGCAGTCCGTATACAATTTGATGATCTCTAAACTGCATTCCAGCCAGGCGTGGTGGTGAACGCCTTTAATCCCAGCACTCATGAGGCAGAAGCAGGTGATCTGTGATCTTGAGGCTGGCTCTACACAGCAGATTCCAGGCCAGCCAGCGCTACACAGTGAGACCTTATCTCCAATATAATCTCCATTCTAGTTCTGTCCTACTGTGTAGTTTTGACCTTTATTTACTTACTATAAATGAAGACTTGGTAGTTGCCCACCACTCACTGCCAGATCAATTGATTGGGAATGGACTCCTGCCAGCCAGGAATGAGTCTACCCCATACTATTAATGCTGTTATTAATAGCAGGCCCTGAGTGCTTCCTAGGTGCCAAGCTCTAGGCCTGGTTTCCCCTGCATTCTCACTTAATCCTCTCATAAATCCTGAGTGATAGCAACTATTATTAGACCCATTTTACAAATAAGGACCAAAGATTGAGAGAATTGTAGAATGCCCAAGGTCACAGAGCTAATTATCTGGTTCTTTCTGATTCCAAAGCCAGGCCCTCAGCTCCACTGTAGGGCCTGCTGGTATTAATGAACTGTGTGATTACTGATATGCTAATGCATGTCAGGAAAAAAAGAAAGAAAAGAAAATCCAGCGAGGACCAGAGTGAGGTCAGTGGAAGAGGCAAGAGATGTTTATTAACAATGAGCCACCATGGAGCTTTCAGAGACTGGCAACCTATAAATGGAATAAAGGAATTAAAAAAAAATACTGTGGAAAATGCAAGCTGTGAAAGAAAATCAGAAAATACTATCTTCATTCCAAGAAAGAGACAAAAAAAATTCCTCATTCTCGTATTATCTTAGAAATAGTTGCACACTTTTAATCCCAGCACTTGGGAAGCAGAGGCTGGTGGATCTCTGAGCTGGAGGCCAAGCAAGGCAACAAAGAAAATCTGCCTCAAAAAGCCAA
>LOEQ01000538.1:179352-189751 GCA_001685075.1 Bramus lutescens | reverse complement strand
AAAGCTGTAGCATCCACAGGCGCCTGTGTATTCAATAAACCACCTCTTGCTCTTGCATCCAGAGTGCTGAGCCTTATTCTTAGGGAAAGGGATCCGGGGGTCTTTCAGGGGCCGGAGAGATGGCTTAGAGATTAGGAGCACTGACTTTTCTTCCAGAGGTCCTGAGCTCAATTCCCAGCAACCACATGGTGGATCACAACCATCTGTAATGAGATCTGGTGCCCTCTTCTGGAGCGTAGGCACACATGCAGCCAGAACATTGTATACATAATAAATAAGTAAATAAATAAATAAATAAATCTTTTTAAAAATGTTTAAAAAAATAAACACTGATTGGTCAGTAGCCAGGCAGGAAGTATAGGTGAACAACCAGACAGGAAGTAGAGGTGGGTCAAGGAGAATAGGAGAATTCTGGAAAGAGGAAAGCTTGGTCCACAGTCATGACCCATCCACAGGTGAAGTAAGATGTGACTGCCTCACTGAATAAGGTACCAAGCCACGTGGCTAGTATAGACAAAATGGGCTAATATAAGTTATAAGAGTTAATAAGAAGCCTGAGGTAATGGGCCAATTAGTTTATAACTAATGTGTGGTTTCTTTGGGACTTAACAATTGCAGGAACTGAGCAGGACAGAAAACTCAGCCAACAGTGGCAGACTCTTAGTCTTCACCCTGAACACCAAATATTTACAAAAGTCCAAGTTGGGGAAAATATAATTATTCAAATAGGAAGTAAAATGAGAACTGGGCAGACCTTTAATCCCAGCACTTGGGAGGCAGAGGCAGGTGGGTCTCTGAGTGTGAGGCTAGTCAGATCTATAAAGCAAGTTCTTCTGAGAGCTGTTGGTAGCAGTGGCTTTACCGGAGACTACTGAGAATGTGCAGCAGATGACATTTCAGGTGTCGACCCACCAGATGGCTGTGATGGAAAAAACCTCGTCAAGGAAGGCTTACAACACAGATTCTGAAAACTGGCTGTTTCTGTCTGTAATTTTTCTCATGTGCATACATTCCTTCCCTAATAAAAGTTATGGGTATTTTTCTCACTGTTTATGAGTTTATCTGATGTATATATTCCATCTTTGGGCACACATATAGTTCAGTTCTTGAGTGTGGCCACATAAGTGCCTAGAATCCCAGCACTTGAGGGGCAGAGACAGGAGGATTCCTGGAACCTTTTACCTTTCAGCCTACCCTAGAAAACACAAGATCCAATTCAGGGTAGCGATAAAGAACTCCCAGTACCTTTTTCTGGTCTCCACATGCGTGTACAGGCACACACATTTACATATGCATGTGCACTTGCACATAGACACACATATACACACAGATCAATGGATAAGTAACTGTTGAGTGGTCTCTGCAGCTTCCACCTTGTTTTTTGAGACAATCTCTCACAGGCTTGGAGCTCACCAATTAGGCTAGACTGACTGACTGGCCAGCTAGTCAGAGGATCCTCCCGTCTCAACCTCCTGGGTGTTGGGGCTACATGGATGAACCAACATTCCTGGCTTTTTTACATGTGTCCTGGGTATTGAACTCAGATCCTCATGATTGTTGTAGGGAGGAGGGCCTGTTTGTTCATCCCGGCTGTCTGGCTTGCTTAGCCCTGAAATAACTACACAGAAACTGTATTAATTAAATCACTGCTTGGCCCATTAGCTCTAGTCTCTTAGTGACTAATTCTCACATCTTAATTTAACCCATTTCTATCAATATGTGTATCACCGCGTGGCAATGGTTTACCGGGAAAGATTCAGCATGTCTGACTTTGGCAGCTCCGTGGCGGATCTCTCTCTGCTTTCTTCCTCCCAGAATTCAGTTCTGTCTTCCCCACCTACCTGAGTTCTGTCCTATCGACCAGGTCAAGGCAGTTTCTTTATTCATTATCCTATGAAAGCAACACATGGACAGAAGGAACTCCTACACCACATGATTGTCTGTTAAATACACTGCTGACTGAGCTATCTCCCAAGCTCCTGTTTTGGCTGTTTTGGAGGCAAGGTCTCAAATAACTCAGTCTGACTTTAAATTAGTTAGCTATACAACTGAAGCTGGCTTTGAATTCCTCATTATCCTGCCTCACTTCCCCAGGTACCAGAATTACAAAGGTATACCACCATGTACAGTTTCTAAATATTTATTTCAGAATCACAAGACCTAAAAAAATGACATCGTCATGCACCCAACCAAAAGGGAAGTGGATCCACTGTGAAAGAGGAAGGGATGGGAAGAACATTTGCAGTACACAGAGAACACCGTGTGCTAGTACTAAGAATTATAGCTTCATTGCTAGTAAAATTTATTATTTTTATTTTATTTTTAATCTAAAATTTTATTTTAAATATATATACACTTACCTTATTTCATTGGTTTATTTATTTCTTTGAGAGAGACTCTCATTGTGTAACTCAGACTGGCCTGGAACTTGCTATGTTCCATGTAACCCAGCCTGGTCTCAAACTTGTAGCAATCCTTCTGCTTCAGACTTCCAGAATGCCAGGGTTACATGTGTGAGTCATATTCCCAGTTTATGCCCTTTTTGTTTGTTTGTTTTGTTGTGTTGTGTTGTTTCAGGATATTTTTTTTTGATTGTTGTTCATTTGGTTGGTGTTTGAGAGAGAGTTTCTCTGTGTAGCCTTAGTTGTCCTGGAACTCACTTTGTAGACCAGGCTGGCCTTGAATTTAGAGACCTTCCTGTTCAGCCTCTCCCAAGTGCTGGGACTAAAGGCATGTGCCACCACTTCTGACAACTTCGACTCGTTTTTAATGCAGTATTAATAAGAGATATATGTTTGCAAATCAAAAATGGTTGAGGTCACTTATGAGGCCTGAAGACTAACTGGTTTTACCTGCTCTGAGATTCATCAAGCCTGATACCCATATTGTTTGCTTTCTTCTTTTAGATTGTTTGGTCGTGCTGGGGATTGAATTCAGGCCCTCCCACATGCTGGCCTAGCAGTCTACCTCTGAACCACACTGTACACTGTGTTGGGTGCCAGCTCCTTGTGAACATTGGGTATGGTAGAGCATACCCATAATCCTTCCTCTTGGGAAACAGGAGCTGAAGGTCAGGCTTGAGATGGTGTTCGGTGTTCGAGAAAGAAAGAGAGTGGGAGGGAGAAAGGAGATAGGAGGGAGGAAGTAGGGGAAGGGGAGGGAGAGAGGAGAAAATGTCCAGGGAACTTTCCTGTGGCTAACTTCCCAGCTGAATTGGCCAGAGAACAAGCAGGAAATAAAGGTACAGGAATGAGAATAACCACCGTTGTTTAACAGGAGGAACCTCCCGGAGGGTGAGACTCTCAGACAGGAAGGGTGGCTCTCACACAGTGCAGACTGGAGAAAGCCTGCTTGTCCCTAAACCCAAGGGGAAAACTTCCCAGGGATGAAGTCACCTCCAAACAGGCCCACCCTTCTGCCACAGGACTTTAGACCAAAATGATCCAAGATAGAGACCTGAGAGAATAAACATTAGCCTCCAACTCTCAAATGGGTGGAGTGTGGAACAGGGAATTGCCTTTTGTCTCTGTCTGTGAGGTGTTTCTTTCAGAAGAAAGAAACGAGGGCTGGAGAGGAGGATCAGTGATTAGAGCACTGTCGGCTCTGGCAGAGGACCTAGTGTCAGCACCCAACACCCATGGGGGCTCACAACTGCCTGTAACTCTAGTTCCAGAGGATCTGGTGCTCTCTTCTGACTTCAAGGGTACCACGCACATGCAGGCTAAACACTGATGCACATAGATGTTAGGTTCACAGATGTTTAAGGTTTTAGATTTTACACATACACACACAGAGGATCTCATGTAGCCATGGCTAGCCGGATACTCACTGTGTAGCCCAGACTGCCTTTAAACTCTTGGCAATTCTTGCACCCCAGTGTCTTAATGTTGGGATTATGGGCGTGAGCCACCATCCCTGGCTTTGTTTTTTGCTCTTAAGATTTCTAGGGTGGGGATGAGGGACAGGGTCTCACTTTGTAGCCCAGGCTATCCTAGAACTCACTATATAGCTCAGGTTGGCCTTGATCTCATAGAAGTTCTCCTAATTCAGCTTTCAGAGTGCTGGGAGGGCAGACCTGACAAGATTGATGAAATGTGTGTGTGTGCACGTGCGTGTGTGTTTGAATGTGTGTATATTGTGTGTGTTTTTGTGTGTGTGTTTGAGTGCATGTTTGTGTTTGCATATGTGCATGTGTGTGTAGTGTATGTGTGTGTGCATGTGTATATGTGTGTGCGTGCATGCGTGTGTGTGTGTGTGTGTGTGATTTTTCCATGCTATTGTTTGGGTGTACATTGTGAAATGCCACCTTGTGCATATGGAGGTCACAGGACAACTTGTAAGAGTGTCATTTTTCTGCTTACCCTGTGGGTCCTAGAGATTAAACTCAGGTCATCAGACTTGTTAGCGGGAGCCTTTACCCACTCAGCTGTCTCACTAGCCCTTCATTTCTTTTGTGAGGCCTGCAGAGACCAGAGGAGAGGCTGGAGTTAGAGGTGGTTGTGATCCACCTGTCGTGGGTCCTCTGAAAGAACAGCAAGTGCTCTTAACCACTGAGCCACCTCTCCAGCCCTACAGACATTCTTTGAGGGTTTCTCTGTGTAGCTCTGGCTGTCCTGGAACTAGCTCTGTAGACCAGGCTGGCCTCGAACTCACAGAGATCCCCATGCCTCTGCTTCCCAAGTGCTAGGATTAAAGGGGTGTGCCCAATTGCCCTCCCCCCCAAAAAAAACCATATTGAAGCTTGTGGGAAAATTTTTGCTATCTTCTAAGTTCCCAGCCTAAGAACTGATTATTCTGATTTATTAGCCTTCTGATATTACTAGCAGTCCCTCTTTCTGACTAATTGCTAAGGACATCTGTTTCCTTGCAATTAGTGACATTTGCTGTAACCTCTGAAACATTTTTCATGATAGCTGCCTAGTTATCCACTGATGTAAGAACCCACTCCCTCTTTCCCATTGCCTTATATCTACCCTGTTTATTCCCCTAATAAACGAGACTTGATCAGAACCCTGTCCTGTCTCCATCTTCTGCGTCTCTTGTTCCTTTTAATTCTCACTCCCCGTTAGGGTCTCGCATGACTGACCTGCGGGTCAGGGCAGAAACCATGTCCTCTACCTGTCCTCTTAGAATGGTGAACTGAAGATAAATCAAAAAACTCACAGTAGATGAAAAGTTTAAGAAGCCTAGAGCACTTGCTGTTCTTCCAGAGGACCCACGTCAGGGGGCTCCCAGCCACCTCTAACTCCAGCCTCTTCCTCTGGTCTCTGCAGGCCCCTCATAAGAGAAAAGAAACTAGCAGTGAGACAGCTCGGTCTTTCTGAGCTCTTGCTCTTGCAGAGGACCTGGGTTACCAACACTCACGATAGCCTATGACTTCAATCTCAAGGGAGCCAGTGCCTTCTTCTGGCCCTCTCAAGCACTAGGCACACATGCAGCACACATACACACATGCACACACACATTTATACGCATAAAACAAAAGTAAATTAAAATCTAAGAAGAGAAGGAGGAGGATCATTGCTTCCAGCCAGGCAACCTTGCAAATTACCTTTGAAAGTTTCATGTAAAGTTCAGTTATCATGTTAAAAAAAATATGATGTGGCAAGGTCAACTATTCTGCCAGGTGATTTTATGAAACACATGCGAATACATGGAAAAGTGAATAAAATATAAATAGTATTGTTGTAAAAGAATAACCCTGCCAGGCGGTGGTGGCACACACCTTTAAGCCCAGCACTCCAGAGGCAGAGGCAGGTGAATCTCTGTGAGGTCTAGCTACAGAGAGAGTTCCAGGACAGGCTTCAAAGCTACAAAGAAAACCTGTCTTGAAAAAAACAAGCAAACAAACAAAAGAATAACCCTGTTTTGAAAGAAACAAATAAACATGAGTTTGACCTGGGGCACTGCTTCATTCCTTTGAGTGCCATGTTTCTCTGAAGGAGAGGTGATGTTAACTTTAAAGTCAGAGAACACAAGGTTATGCACACATAGTCAGTACATTTCCTGGTTGTATAGGTGGGGCATCAGGTAGTGGAGCACAGGCAAAAGCACCTTGGCCTAAGCACTGCCAATTTTTTGACTTTAGACTTCAATTTACCTGTACAGTGAAATAAAATTCAGGTTCCCAAGTCCTAGGGGAGACTGGCTGCCCACCTTCCTCCTTAGACAGTAGAAATAGTCTGCTATGCCTCTTAGTTCTCTAAAACACTATGGCTGTTCCTAACAACAGAAAGAACAAATGGATCTGATTGGTTGGACTAAAAAGCTCCCATTTTGTGTCAGTTGACAATGATGGAACACACAAGGAAAGTCCCGAATCTCTGACTTCCGATTGGTGAAAATTATAACTGTAACTTGGCAACAAATCTTGGTGATTTTTGTGCTTGTAAAGCCTGCTTCCGCCCCTGTTTGGGGTTGCTAGGAAAAGTAGGGCTCCTGAGTCCTTGCTCTGCAACCCTCATCGAGCAGTGACCCCACTTAAAGGGGAGTGAAATCCTTGAAATCCATAGGATCCATAGGATCGTCTTTCTCCTTCCCCCTGGTACACAATGGACTGGGTGTAACATTCGGAGGTTACCCCCCGAGATGCTCCATTGAGGACCGGGATCCAGACGCCCCATATTGGGAGTTGGCGAATCCTCCAGAGACCAGTAAGGTTTTGGTGCCAAGGGTTTGCATTCAATAAGGAGGCTGGACATGACAGCACTCCCTGAGTCTGGGGAAGAGGAAGGACGTCTCTCTCTTACACAGGGGTTCCCAGCTTGGTGAACCCAGGTGTCTCCGGTTACATGAGGTGAGATTGGTGTCCCAAGTGGGGCAGGATCCAGGGGGTTCCCGGACTGGGACCTGGGAGTCCCAGGTCACAAAACAGGGGATTGTATCTTTATAGGCTGCAGTCTTGCCCATCTTATTTGTCTGTCTTGCCCATTGTCTTGTCTGGTTTGTCTGTTTCATTGTTGTCTCAGTTGTCTGGATATCTGTCTGCTTTCTTTTCTCACCACTATTTCTGATTTCTCTTTCTCAGTTTTTTGTTTTGTTTTGTTTTGGTTTGGTTTGGTTTTTCGATAAAGGGTTTTTCTGTGTATCCCTGGCTGTCCTGGAACTCACAGAGATCAGCCTGCCTCTGCCTCCCTGAGTGCTGGGATTAAAAGCGTGAGCCACCACTGCCTGGCTTTTCTTGTTGTTCTTAGGTCAGCTTTGTTTTTTGATGTTGCTTCTCTGCACTGGTCTCTGTCTTGTTTTAGGCTTTGAGATTATGGGGCAAACTACCTCAGCTTCTCTTACATCCTACATCTCATCCTACAGTGTTTCAAAGATTTTCAAAGGAAAGTTTTATCATTGTGAGATATGGTCTTCCCAGGGATGACACCTCAACTACCTCATGGGCCCAGCTGGTAGAGCAGAGGATGTCTGTGTCCCGCTGGTGGGACATCTGGTGTGCCCCCTTCCCCACACCCTTGAAATTACAGTTGGAAGAAGTGAGGAAAGTTTTGTCTGACTGTTCTGAATGCATGAATGAGGCCACTTCATGCCTGTGTGTGACTGGTCTTCAGTGTATGAGTTTACTGTTTCTTGTGTCCTGGTTACAGTTCAGCTGTTACTGTTGGAGACAGCCTCCTGGGCTCAGAATTTATCTTTGGACTTTCTGGCCATTGGATCTGATGTAATAGGGATTCAAATGTCATTTGGATATAAATAATATTAAAGTTGTTTTATGCTGTTCTGTTTTATTACAGAGCTGACTCTGAGATTGGCTTGCTTTTAAAGTCTCCATGACCGGGGTAAAAAACTGGCAGACAGGAAGAACAAGAGTGGAGAGGCTAAGAAATTATTGGCTTATAAATTACTATGTATGGTTAAAAATCTATAATACTTGTTACAAAAAAATGTTAACTTAAAACTTTAACACAGGGTTAATAATCAGGAGGCTACGTAGGTAATCTTAAAACAAGGAACTAATCCATCAATGTCTATAGCTCTGGGCAAATGTTCAAACATGCTAATCTTGCTCTTAACCCTTTCAGCTCTGCTTCTGACTGTTTTTGTTAACTGAAATATGTCAACCTAAACATGTTTTTGTTTTTGTTTTTTTGTTTTTTCGAGACAGGGTTTCTATGTAGCTTTGGAACCTGTCCTGGAACTAGCTCTTGTAGAATAGGCTGGCCTCCAACTCACATCAGCCTGCCTCTGCCTCCCAAGTGCTGAGATTAAAGGTGTGCACCACCACTGCCTGGCCCAAAACATGGTTTTTATGCTTAAAGGCTCACCCTAAGAAAGTCTCAAAACTGCAATGGAATTCCAAACACCCAGTGTAATCACTGGCCAGCTAAAGTTAAGGCCACAACTAAGTGACACAAACTGGGATATTTCTATCTTATGATGTAATAAGATGGTGACCTTAAACCATCTTGCAAAGAACTTGGAGCAGTTTCTCAGCCTATGGGTCATGACCCTTTGGGGTCAAAAGACCTTTTTACAGTAGTAGCCTACATGCCAGACATTTGCATAACAATGTACCATAAAAAGTTAAAAAACCATTGGTTTAAAGAATGTCTCTCCTTACTTAAGGTTTATTCAAGTTTGCAAAAACATTAAAGAGTGTATATATAGCTGGGAGGTCAGTGGCTCATGCCTATAATACCAGCACTGGGGAGGCAGAGGCAGGTGGGTCTCCATGAGTTCGAGGCCAGCCTGGTCTACAGAGTGAGTTCCAGGACTGACTTCACAGCTACTGATAAACCTAGAAAAAAAAAACCTGTTATGCATAACCTCTTTATTTTTGCTAACATTGTCAAGCTGTAACTATTCTGGTAAACTGAGTCATACAAGAAACTATTATATTCTATAATTGTATACTATGTAAGGATCAGGAAAGTTCCTAGTCTCTTTATGGACTATACTTATAAGTTAGAAATCTTACCTTGATACTGAAAAAGCTTCAAATCAGAAATTATTATTTTTATTATAAACTATTAAAGCTGATTAAGCCTCTAATGTTCATAAATACACTGGTCATCATGCCAGTACTTAGAGTCAAGCACAGGGAAACTTTATTTAGTTCCTTATGTGTTTTCAAGGTATAACCTAAAACAAGCAACTGAAAACAAACCAGGGTTCTTTGGCTCAGGCCCTCAAACTGTCAAGAGATTTTCTGAATATGGCATTTAAGATATTTAAACTTATATGACAGATGGAGACTCCTAGATTCTAGCAGTGACCCTCAAGGTCTCCAAGAAGACAAGGGACACAGCGATGGACAACTCTACCTGGACTATGGTAATGCTAGCTACTGGGCAAGACTGCCCCAATGCCTTGTCTGCTTGTCCAGGGTTCAGCCTGAGCTGTGGACAAGTAGGACCCTGGAGAGTTGATGCCGCTCTTTGCCTAGACAAGATGATGTCAGTCCCCCATGTTCCTTCTCCACAGAAAGCCTCTCATCTTCTAGGCCTGGCAGCCAAGACTACTGTACTATTACCTCTATTCTCATCGCCATGGAGACCACAGGATCCTGGGATATCTGCCTAGGTATGGACCGCGGACTAGTCTCTGTCCTTTTGGTTAATCCTTTTCAAGTCTCTGATCACATTGACAGCAAGGCTAACTGTAGCTTTGTCAGTTGGGCAATAACAGACAGCTCCTTCCCTCAAGGCTACAGCCACCTTGTTAGTTCATTAGTCAATTCATTAGTTAATTAAAGCTACTAGGTCTCTTGTTAAGAAAAGGCAAACAGGTTTACCTTGCTCACAAAGTTTCATGTTAAAGAATTAACAGGTTTCCCGTGCAACTCTTCACTAATGGAGCATAACTACTCCTGTCTCTGGTAAATGATTAGATGGGAAGGGAAAAAAGTTCAGAAGCATTCATTCTTTGGTACTGAGTCTTTTTTTTTTAATCATAAAACTCACTTTCTAATGATGTTGGGAGAGAAGATAATAATCAAATTAGTTCTTCATATATAAAATGTCAATTGTTAATAAATACAATGCAAAGAAAATAGGAAAGGGAAAAGAAATTGCAGAGAACCATGGAATTGGCTTGGTCTAGCTGCCTTGAGAGGCATGTGTCGCAGGTTTTTCAGGTCAGAGTCCAGGGCTCCTAAGGCATGATGTACCTTACTGTTACTGAGAGACTGATGCACTCCCTCAGGCTAGCTTGTGTTTCACTGTATGTTTCCTTAGCAGTCCAAGGAGCATGAACGCATGACAGGACAATTGGTCTTGGACATTAATCTTATATACCCTGTATGACTTGCAAACTTTACTATATCCTGGCAACTCTATATAATACAAGCTGTAAAGGAATATTGCTGCACTGAGATTTCAAGGGTTTAAAGTTTTTTTTGTTTTTTAAAGATTTATTTATTAATTATGTATACAGCATCTGTCTGCATGTATCC
>LOEQ01000538.1:98610-108824 GCA_001685075.1 Bramus lutescens | reverse complement strand
CGGCTGTACTGGAACTCACTCTGTAGACTAGGCTGGCCTTGAACTCAGAGATCTGCCTGCCCCTGCCTCCCAAGTGCTGGGATTAAAGGCAACACCACCGCCTGGTGAACAGTATGCATTCTTAACCACTAAGCCCCTATTATATTAATTACTATGAGAGCTACTTTAGGTAGTGGGACATACCCATTATCCTAGAACTAGGGAAGTTGAGTCAGGAAGATTATGTACTTTAGGTCAGTCTGGTGGCTAGTGAGACCCTCCTTCAAAATATATAAATAAATAGTCTGTGCTTCTAAATAAATTAGCTTATTCTTCCTCCCTCCCTCCATCACTCCCTCCTTTCTCCTTCCAGACTAAGCCAGGCCCCCATGCATGCTGGGCTATACTCTCAGCACTCACATAAATTACTGTTCAGAAAAACAAACCGGAGGACTTAGTTTGGATTTTAGCTTTCACAGACTCACCTGGAACTTTCTCCTTAAGGCCCGAGTCATGACTGGAGTCAGTCCAGTTCCTGTTTCCATATTTTCTTTATTGGTAAGAGGGGTCCCACCTGGGCTTCTGAAAAATATCAGAGCTGTGCTTTAGCCCCACTTTTTTTTTTTAATCTTTCTTTTTTACTTATTTATTATGTATACCGTGTTCTGGCATGTTTGCTTACGTGCCAGAAGAGGCCACCAAAAGTAATTATAGATGCTTGTGAGCCACCACGTGGGTGCTGGGAATTGAACTCAGAACCTCTGGAAGAGCAGGTAGTGCTCTTAACCTCTGAGCCATCTCTCCAGCCCTGTCCCCACTTTTCAAACTGCCTCAGTAAACACAAGGATAAGAGACTTACCTGTCTACATCGACTTTCCTCAGCAGTTTCCGCAGATCTATTTGGCTTTTACCGGGAGTACTGAGAATAAAGACATAAACATTAAAACCTTCCAGATTTCACCACTTTTCCAAAAACAGATCAATTTTATAAGCAAGCTCCTAGAAAGTAGTTCTTTCTGTCACATTAAGAAAATAGAAGCTGTGGCCAGGCAGTGGTGGCGCATGCCTTTAATACCAACACTTGGGAGGCAGAGGCAGGCAGATCTCTGTGAGTGTGAGGCCAGTCTGGTTTACAGAGCTAGTTCCAGGACAGCTAGGGCTGTTACACAGAGAAACCCTGTCTGGGGGTAAAAAAAATTGGAGGACAAAAAGAACTGAATTCGTCCACCATGCAGGAAAGGCATGGCAGAGGGCGCATAGGGATCTGGTTACACTGCCATAGTCAGGAGTCAGAGAGAGGTTAATGAAATCTAAAAACAAAAAGTGTGTGTGTTTGTGTGTGTGTTATGTGTGTCTTTGTGCCACAGTTCACATGTGAAAGCCAAGCCAGAGAATAATTTAGATTTGGTTCTCTCTATGCAACTCATGGGTCCCAGGGATTGAACTCAGATCTTCAGGATTGGCAGCAAACACCTTTACCTGTTGGGCCATCTCACCAGTCCTAAAACTGGAAGTTTGAAAACTGACTGTTTAAACAGGGTATCACATAGCTCTGGCTAGCCTTGAGCTCACTATAGTAGCTGATGACAACTTTGAACTCCTGATCTTCCTGTCTCTACTTCCCGAGTGTTAGGTTTTAAGTATGTGCCATTACACATGGCCAAAAAAACCTTTTTTTAATATTTTACTTTTGCCTCAAATTTGTTATTAAATCAGTGATATGTCATATAATAGACAGCCTCTTAGGGGAGGCAATAAAGTAGTGAATGCTCAGAGAAAAAAGGCTAGAATTATGAAAGTTAAACAAATAACAATAACAACAAAATCATCCAATATGTCATCAGTAGCTGTCTCTAATGATAGGATGAACTTAGGTTGGGAGTTGAATGAATTATACAGATCCAAGTGAATTCCTACATGAGTTTTGTTTTTCTCTTTAATTTTTCTGTAGGTTTCAATTTTTCTATAGTGAGCATATGTAATTTTAAAAGTTAAAAGCGCAGCAGGGTGTAGTGGCATATGCCTTCAACCATGGCACTTGGGAAGTGGAGTCAGGCAGATCTCTGTGAGTTCGAGGCCAGCCTAGTCAAAATATCAAGTTCTAGGACAGCAGGGGCTTCATAGAGAAATCTTGTTTTGAGACAAATAAATAACAGGAAATAAAAAGTTAAAAATGGCCCCAAAAGGGGCCAGTGAGATGTTTCAGTGGGTAGAGACACTTGCTGCCTAAGCCTGACGGCCAATGTCTTGTCCAAGAATTAGCGTAAGGGTGAAAGGCGAGACCAACTCCACAATATTGTCTTCTGACCTCCATACAAGGGCAGTGGCATGTATACATGTTCCCCTACCCCAACATACACATGCAACAATAATAAATTACATTTAAATCTTAAAAAGAAGCAAAAGAAAATCAGCATTTTAAGTAGCAATGGAGCATAATAATGTGTAATTCCTTACATTAGGACATTTTTAATGCGTGTTGCTAACACCCTAGAGTTGGGCTTCAGAGTAATACGCTGCAGATCAGAGACAGTAACCAGTGGATTCCGTTTCTCTGGTGGCGATGGTACAAGCTTTAATTACAAAACGAGACATTAAAGACACATATTCAAATATCATTCTAATGTAAACACACCCAAACAGCAAATGTTTGACTGCCAGAGTGTACGTTTTCCACGATTCCATTCTTTATTTCAAAGGTCAAGGGTGCTCTCTCACACTCCCCCCTCTCTCTTGTGCTGTACTAGATAGGATCCCATTGGTTAGACCAGGCTGGCATGAACTCATTACTGTGTGGCCTTGAATTCAAAGAAATGCCCCTGCCTCAGACTAAGTGCTAAGATTAAAGGTAGAAGGCAGCACACCTATCTAGTGTGTTTCTATCTTTAGTATGTCTCTCCGGCTGGCCTCTTGACTCCCTGTGTACCCAAGGATTCTCCGCTGTGTCCATCTTAAAGGTGAAGTGCGTGTGGGTGTACATGATGCAAGTATGTATCCATGGTTTTGTGTATGTGTGTGTGAGTACGTGCATGGAGGTCAGGGGTCAATGCCAGGCATCTGCATTATCATTCACTATCATTTTGAGACAGGGTCTTTCACTGAGCCTAGAGCTGACAGATTGGCTTGACCTGCTAGCCAGTGAGTTTTGGGGACGACCGTCTCCACCTCTCCAGTGTTAGGAGCATATGTGGGGCTGTTTTTTTAAACATGGGTCTTGGGGATCCGAACTCAGGCCCTCATGCTTGTGTGGCAAGCACTTTACCAACTGGGCCATCTCTCCAGCCTATTTATATTTATTTTTTTAGTACTGGAGATTGAACCTTGGGCCTCATACATATTAGGCAAATGCTCTGTCATTGAAGGTATACTCAGCCTCAACAAAATGACTTTGATACACAGGTTTACGATATTTTCCCAATGGAACAATCAGGTTAAAAAAGATGCAAGGCATGACACTGTGTTTCTTGTGAGGTTTAGAGATGAGGTATTCAAGGATTTGAAGCTGGCCTGGGTTAAGTAGTAAGAAAAACACACCTGTGAACTTGGGAGATCGCTTAATTGGTACAGTTTTTACAGTGTTAATCCCAGCACTTGGTAGGCAGAGGCAGGTGGATCTCTGAGTTTGAGATCAGTCTGGTTTATTTAAATTAAAAAAAAAAAGAATAAGTCCCAGGACAACCAGGAAATAAATAAATAAAAAGTGGAAAGTGATAGAGAAAGACACCCTGTATTAGCTCTGGTCTCCACACATGCACCTGCAAACACACAAATTTAACACATACACAAAACCCCCCAGTCCCAAAGGAAGTAGGCCTTGCATGTGCAGTGTCCTCTTACCTTTTTCCTTTCTTCAATACTCTGTGTCTTTTTCAATTTCACAGTGAGTAGATCTTTAACTGTTATATGCATGGGTCCATCTTTCTTTAACGGTTCAGTCTTAAAATACAGAGAGGTTTGAATTAAAATGGGCATCAGGACATCTAGTGAAACCCAAATCCAAGTTTACTTTGTAAAGATTCAGAGTTGAAAGTTAACTTGTTATTGTTATTTATTTATTTTTAATTTTTGCTTTCCCCCTACCATTATTTTTGAGACAGGATATTGCTATGCAGTCCTGGCTGTCTTAGTACTCCATATCTAGCTTAAACTGGCCTTAAACTCCTGGCAGTCCTTTTGTCTCAGCTTCCAGATGCTGGGATTATAGGAACGTACCACCATACTCTTCTAAAGTTAACTCTTATTTACCCTAGGGATTAAACACATTCTATGCGAGCAAGCAAGAATGACAGGGGTGTGAGAGGGTGATGGTGTAGGTATGGGTGGGTGGGGTGGTGCCAGAGTACCTTAAATTTTTTTATTTGGAGCTGGAGAGATGACTCAGTGGTTAAGAGTACTTACTGAGGACCTGAGTTCTGTTCCCAGTACCCATGATTCACAACCACCTATAACTCCAGTTCCAGGAAATCCAACACCTTCTTCTGAGCTTTTCAGGTATGTACAGTTATAAAAGCAAGCAAAACATCCATTCACATAACATACTTTTAAAATTAAAAAAGTTTATATATTTCAATGTATAGTCGTGTTTGAACTCCATTTACGTATGGGCACAACATCCATGTCTCATGCCTTCAGAGTCTATAAGAGGATGTCAGATCTCCTGGAACAAGAATAACAGATAGCTGAGTCTCACCATGTGGGTGCTAGGAACCAAACCCTAGTCCTCTGCAAGAGCAGTAAGTGCTCTAAACTGCTGAGCCATCTTTCCAGTTCCTCTGCACCAGAATCTTCTTTGTATGTTTGTTTTGAGACTGATCTCAAACTCCTAATATAGCCATAAACTCACTATGTAACCAAGGATGACCTTGAACTTCAGATCCTTCTACTTTTACCTCCCCAGTGCTAGGATTAGATATATGTTCTAGCCTTGGAAATAAAGCTTTGAAAATACACAATAATTGGAGCAAGGTATAGGTGTGTGTGTGTTTGCGTGTACACGCATATTATATATACTGTCTGTGCGCATGTATATTTTTTGGACTACAGGTTCATGCTTCTCAAAAGCTGAAGCAAAATATCACAAGTTCGAAGCTAGTCTGTGCTACCTAGTGAATTCTTGGTCAGTCAGGGCTACAAATCAAGATCCAGTCTCAGAGAACAAACAAACAAAAATGTCCAACAACAAAAGCCTAAAACAAAACAAAGGAACAAGAAAACCCCAATAATTACATCACATTGGCATACACCGGTAATTCCAGCTACTCGAAGGCTAAAGCCGAAGGATTTCTTGAGCCTAACAGTTCAAGACTAGCTTGGGCAACATAATGAGATTACATCTAAAAACAAAACCAAACTTCAACCCTCCCGCCCCCCAAAAACTCAACAAAAAACTTATAACTAAAATCAGAACAATTAACAAAATTAAGGTATAGAATCAGAACAAAATCCAGCCTTCATAACTAGGCCTTGGGCTCAGTTTGAAAGGCTGTTTGACTTTATTGTAGTCTAACTAAAACACACTGTTCTTGACTGTTTCTTACCTGAAGTGCTCTAGTAGTGCCAGGTTTTCTGCGCAGCAAAGGTGCTAGGGGTGGTGGTGGTGGTGGAGGAAGAGGAGGAGGAGGAGGAGGAGGAGGGGGAGGGGGGAGAGGAGGGCGAGGATGACTGGCTGGCTGTGGCAGTGTGGGAGGAGGTACAGTTTGGGATTCTCCAGGGGTTGTTGAAGCACAGGCACGCACGTTTGTAGGTTTATCACTCACGCCACACACATGACAACGGCTTGAATGAGAAGAACTTTCTGAGATGGTCTGGAAGATATCATATTTGACAAATGAACAATAGATTAATTTGGTGGTGTGTGTTTGGGTTTTTCCTCCTTTCTCTCTCCTTCCTTCCTTCCTTCCTTCCTTCCTTCCTTCCTTCCTTCCTTCCTTCTTTCTTTATTTTTGAGACATTTCACACTCTGGCTTAGGCTGGCCTGGAATTCACTCAGAATGACCTTAAACTCAAGTTAAACTGTTTTCTCATCTGTCTGGCCATTAGGAATCCATGATCATTCCTGACAACAAATTTACTTCAAAAATTCCATTGCTCATGGGGCTAGAGAGGAGTTTAGCTATTACAAGCTTGCAGCTCTCAGAGGACTGGGTTTCATTTCCAGAGGAGATGGGGCAGTTCACAACCATCCAACTCCACTTCCAGGAGATTCGACGCCCTCTTCTGGCCACCCCAACCACACCTAGGCTTTGTTTTTTTGTTCTTGTTTCCAGTGGTGAGGATCAAACAACTGAAATGTGTGTGTGTGTGTGTGTGTATGTAATAATTTGAATATATGTTCCTATATATAAGGACAAAGTATCATGAATATCGAGTAATGCCTGCCTTAGGAACAGACAGGGACTATCGGGAGAACTCTTTCCTGCTAACTTACATTTATCATGGTTACCCATAAATAAAGGGATAACCTCATTCCTTAAAAAAAGTATAATGAATATCTGTATCTATATCTCATAAGGATATGTCCATTGACTTAATGAACTAGTTAGCCAATTAGCTATTTTGAGATGAGGATCTTGCTAATTAGCCAGGCTGGCCTTGAACTCCTAGGCTCAGGTAATCCTTTTTCTTCAGCTTCCTTAGTGGATGGGAATGTTGGCACATATCCCCAGGCCCAGCTGAAAAGTATCATATTATATGTTTTAACCATACATGAAGCATCCTATAGAATTTGAACACCATCTCTTTCTATACCTCTATTTTTAATTTACTTCATGCCATGTTCTTGTTGTTTGGGTTTTTGAGACAAAGTCTCATTCTCTAGCTCAGAGTGGCCTGGGACTCACTGTGAAGTCTGCTGGGCAATCCTCATGCCTCAGCCATGAACTACCACACCTAAAGAAAAGTGTTGACACTGGCTGCAGAGGGAATCTTAGCCTCTCCTGCTTCTTTTGCTGCTTTTTGCCAGGCCAAGGATTGAACACAGGATACTGTGCATGTCAGACAAACAGACTGCCACTGAACTACACCCCCAGGCTCATCAATATTACGTGTCCACACTCATCGCATGTTAGATTTATTACTTGAAACTCCCTCTTCCCTCACATTGGGGGGCACATGTGGCACATAGCAGGCAAATGCTTTACTACTTAACTATATCCCCAGCTAAAAGCAATTTCTGTGAGACAGGGTCTCAAGTATTTCAGGCTGGCCTTAAAGTCCCTGTGTTGTTGGGGATGACCTTACTTCTAATCCTTCAACCTTGACCTCCTAAATGCTAAGATCAGAGGTGCATACCACCATGGCTGATTTATTTATATAGTACTGGGGCCTGCTGCATGCTAGTTGAGCATCTACCAACTGAGCTGATCCCTAGCTATTTCTGTAGAAAACACAAGACTTTTAAAAGATGTATTCATTTTATGTTTTATGTGTGTGTGTGCCTGCTTGTCTGTATGTGCACCATGTGTGTAAATACCTGAAAAGGTCAGAAGAGGCATTAGATTCCCTGGAATGAGAGTTATAGGCAGTTTTGAACCAACAAATGTGGGTGCTGGGAACCTGGGTAATCTTTAAGAGCAGCAAGTGCTTTTAACCACAGAGCTATTTCTCCATTCCCTCCAGCCCCAGTTGAAAATTTTGATAGCCATTTCCTTTACCATTCCCCACTAAATTCTTCTCAATAATGTAAGAAAGTGTCTATTTTCCCCATTTTTTTTAGCTTTTTTTCTTTTCCTAATTTGATTAAGCTCAACGTTGCTCATTGAAATTCCTTTTCTACTTCTATTTTGTTTGTGTGGCTGAGATCATTAATTGTCCCTAATATACATTAAAAAAATTAGTTTTTGATTTTAATTACGTGGTTGTATGTACATGTGCATACATAAGAACAGATGCCTATGGAGGTCAGAGGGGTTGCAGCTGTAAAACTCCTAGTGTAGGTGCTAGAACCCAAACTAGATTCCTTGCATGAGTAGTACACTCTCTTACCTGGGGAGCCCATCTCTCCAGTGTCCCCTTTTGCCTTCTTCCTTCACTGAAGGAAGTCTTTCTGCCTCACATTTGAGAAAAATCACCAAACTCAGATCCAGAGTCTTTTCCTATTTTAATAGTCTTTTCAGATAAACTCTTTGGATTTGTTTGTTTGGCAACACCAACCTTCAGTGTTTCTTGGAGCTTGAATAAGTCACTTTTCAAAACACAAAATTGTTGTTTTAGACTGTGAAGTTCTCTGTGGTAGACTCGGGAAGGGAAGATGGCATCTCTTAGTACTTCTAAACTCTGAAATCCATAAAGAAACAAGTCTGAATCCAATGAGCAGCATGCTGAAGAAAATGTGTCACAGAAGTTTATGTAAGCGAAGACAGGTGCAATCTCACAAATTAATTCCATCCAAGATTAGCCTCGGGGATATGTCAAGCAGAAAAACCATAAAAGAACATAAATACTAAGTAAGGCAGAACAAAAACAAAAAACATATTGCTGAGGACGGGTTGATAAAACCTTACCTGGGCTACACAGGTCTGACAGTGATTGTATATGCACCACGCTCTATTTGTCCAAAGGTTTAGTGCATCTTTGATGTTGGGAAATCTGAAGCTCCAAGGTCGTCTTAGCCAGTTTCTGCTTTGGGGTATATCTGTTGAAGAAGTAACCACTCTGTGGAAGAAACAAAACAAATAGAATACCATAGGTCTTGGCTGGGCACTGTGGTGCACATTCAGAAAACAGGCAGGAGGCTGGATATCTGGCAGCTAGAGTTTCAGGCAGTTGTGAGCTGGCTCATTTGAGTGCTGGGAATCAAACTGGGGTCCCTTGGAAGAGCAGGAAGCGCTTTTAATCACTGAGCCATCTCTCTGGTTGATGAATTTTTAGTTTTTGAGATTGGGTTTATGTACCCTATGCTGACTAAATCTGAACTTTGGTCTACCTTCCATTATCTTCATGACAACATTCCCACCAGGAATACATACAGGTGTGAGCTACAAGCCCAACTCTATTTATTTATTTATTAAAGAGAGCAGTAGTTTTTGTTAGTTTTGTTTTTTATTTTCATGATCAACACCCCGAGTTTAATCCCTAGCATACCAAAAATAAAGTAAAATCAGCTGTTTGGGGCGGTATATGCCAACCAACTAGAGGAGAAATAGAGGAGGGGTTGAAGCTGGAGAATTTCCAAAAGCTCAAGGCCAGGCTGGACTACAGTCTGCTCCAGAGCAGCCAGGACTGGAGATAGTGAGGCTCTCTCAAACAAAACAACGAAGTAAGAACCTATCATCCTACACAGAGAAACCTTGACTTGAAAAAAACTAAAAAGAACCTATTATCACCAACAACAACCTTTTGAGAGAGGGTCTCACTCCATAGCGCAGGATGGCCTGGAACTCACTGTATAGCTCAAGATAGCCTTCAACTCTCAGCAATTCTCCTGCCTCAGCCTCCTGAGTGCTGGGGTTATAGTTAGCATGAACTACTGTGGCCAGCAGTCATTGTAGTATAGATACATTTCAAATTTTACAAGGGACATGTCTAAAAGTAATTTACTTGGGGGATGCAACTCAAATTTGACTGGGCGTGCTATATTATCATTGGCTGAACTGGTAACTCTATGTTGATGAGATTTAATAATTCCTGTGTTCTCCGTTACACCTTACCTTTCTGGTGTGGGTGGTGGAGGGGGAGGGGTCAATAGCTTAGGCTGGACTCGGGAGGCTTCTTTTTTCTTAAATAATCGTTTGGCTTTGGCTCTTAGCTTTCTTCTTCGTTGTTTGAACTTGGGCATGATTTCTGTAGAGAAAAAATTGAAATTAAAAAAAGTTATGTATGAGTGTTTTGCCTTCCTGTGTCTGTCTGTCTTTATACCATTTGCATGCCTGCTACCTTCAGGGGCCAGAAGAGGGCATCATATCTCCTGGGAACTTGAGTTACAGATAGCGGTGAGCTGCCATGTGGGTGCTGGGAATTGAACCTAGGTTCTTAAGAACGGCAGCTAGTGCTCTTAACCGTGAGCCATTTCTCCAGTACCTGAAATATATATTTTATTAAAGAATAATGTATATATATAGAAAATGTATAAGCCTTCAGGTCATAGTTCTATGACTTATGATATAGGACCATTATATACTCTCATATACACACATCATCTTGGTTATTTTTGGTTTATTCCAATTTTTACCTTCTTCTTTTTATTTTTTTAAATATTTATTTATTTATTATGTATGCAATATTCTGTCTGTGTGTAT
>LOEQ01000538.1:54116-64798 GCA_001685075.1 Bramus lutescens | reverse complement strand
TAGGCTGTCGTTTTGTCTTGTTGACCATGCCCTTTGCTTTACAGAAGCTTTTCAGTTTCAGAGGTCCCATTTATTGTTTCTCTCAGTGTCTGCTGCTGGGGATTATGTTTAGGAAATGGTCTTCTGTGCGAATGCATTCAAGTGTATTTCCTACTTTCTCTTCTATAAGGTTCAGTGTGGCTGGCTTTATGTTGAGGTGTTTGATCCATTTGGACTTGAGTTTTGTGCATGGTAATAGATATAAATGTATTTTCATTCTTCTACATGTTGATATCCAGTTATGCCAGCCCCATTTGTTGAATATGCTTTCTTTTTTCCATTTGATAGTTTTTGCTTCTTTGTCAAAAATCAGGTATTTGAACATACCTAGGTTTATAATAGAGTTTTTCCCCCTCCTAAAATCATTGGGAATATTTCATTGATGGTGTGTGTGTAAGTCATTTAAATGTGTTTGATAACTCTTTATAAGATGATGTTCTTATTGAGAGACATTTAGCACATTTCTGTTTCTAATCATTTAGGCAACAGTGCCATATTAGTTTATGCGAATAGCACTATAAACTAGAATTTGCTGTAGTGATTGTACTCTACTACATACATTCCAGTGTGGCTACCAGCTACATGTGCCAGTGGAGCACTTCAGTTGTGTCTAATGGGATTCGTGACATTTTATTTTATTTTTTTAAAAGATTTATTTATTTATTATATATACAACATTCTACTTCCATATATGCCTGCACGCCAGAGGAGGGCGCCAAATCTCAGTACAGATGGTTGTGAGCCACCATGTGATTGCTGGGAATTGAACTCAGGACCTCTGGGAGAGCAGCCAGTGCTCTTAAACTCTGAGCCATCTCTCCAGCCCGACATTTTATTTTTTTATTGAGACAATCTTGCTATGTAACCCAGGTGAGCTTTGAACTCTTCCTCTTGCCTCAGATTCCTGGGTGTTGTCATATTAGGCATTTTTTTGTTTATATTTTTTCGTTTGGTGTTTGAGAGAAGGTTTCTTGTATAATAGTCCTGACTGTCCTGGAACTCGCTCTGTAGACAGGGCTGGCCTCAAATTCAGAGATCTGCATGCCTTTGCTCTCCAAGTGCTGGGATTAAAGGTGTACACCACCAATAACTGGCCCACTTTTTTTTTTAATGAAATAGCCACATTTGGCCATTTATTGCCATTAATTTCTTGTTGTTTTGGTGGTCTATGGCTTGAATTCAGGAAGTAACTCATACTAATAGCATTTATATGCTGCTCCTGAACTGTATTCCAGGCCCATGGCTATCATTTTGTACATTCCAATTTAGCCTAAGAAATTAAAAAGTTATAATTTAAATTATCATTGTTATTGTTTCGTTGGTGCATCTTGTGTGTGTGATGTATGAATATGAGAAAAATAAATTACAAAGCATACTTTTCATTGCCTCTTTGCTTTTTTGATACAGAACCTCCCTGTGTAGCCCAAGCTACACATTTTTATTTATATGTATTATTATTATATAATGTAATACATACAGTATATAAATATGTATATTTATATTACTATTTATTATAATTATATTAAATAATAACTTCATTATTTCACTCAAATGGGCCTTAAATTCTTCAGTTCTGTACCCTTATGGTAAGATTACAGATGTGCTTTTCCATACTTGGCTTTTCTTACTGTTTTAATAACATTGTGGTCTCTTTTGAGGAATACTTATTTTAGAAAAATCTTGCATGTCTGAGCTAGAACATACATGTGTATGGATTTTCTTTTCAGTGCTCCACTTCAGCTACGGGAACTAGTGAATTGTCGCTGGGCAGAAGAAGTGACACAGCAGCTTGATACTCTTCAACTGTGCAGTCTTACCAAGCACGAAGAAAACGAGAAGGACAAGTGCGTGATTGGTCTTTTGTTCAGTAGTTAATATGTTATGCCATGTGCTGTTTTCTAGACAGAAGTTTCTGTCCCACCCCCTCCTGCAGCCATTCAGTTTCAAAGAAACACACAATGGCTTAAATTAATTATAAACTGTTTGACCTATTAGCTTAGGCTTATTTTTAACTAGCTCTTACAACTTAACCCATAATTCTTATCTATGTATAACCACGTGGATTGGTACTTTTCTCTTAGTAAGGCATTCTCATCTTGCTTCCTCTGCATCTGGTTGGTGACTGCATCTGTGCTTTTCCTCTTCCCAGAATTCTGTTAGTCTTGTCATCCCTTCTATAGTTCCTGCCTGGCTACCGGCCAATCAGTGTATTATTAAACTAACACGAGTGACAAATCTTTACAGTGTACAAGATTATTTGTACACAGCAGTTTTATTGACACTTTATGTATCTGTATGCATATGTATAAATGACTGACTTGTGTGTGTACCCTGTGATTGTACTGGGAATTGAATCTAGGGTCACATGCATGTGAACGTGCTCCCTGACTTGAAGGTCTAATGACGCTGTATTGATAATTTTTTTTAATCTATAACTGAGAAAGTTAATGCTAACCTTTTAAATTCTTTCATTTGTTGCTTAGTATCTAAAGTTTTTCTTTATATATTGCTTCTATATTTATTTCATGACCACTCACCCACAGAGGAGCACAAAGTACTGTGTTATATTAGTGGATACAAAGGCAAATGAATAGATGATTTCTGTTTAACTGATTAATGGGAACACAGCAATAATACAGTGGTATGGTTTTGTTAGAAAGTACAGTGGGGGGCTGGAGAGATGACTCAGTGGTTAAGGGCACTGCCTGTTCTTTCAAAGGTCCTGAGTTCAATTCCCAGCAACCACATGGTGGCTTAAAACCATCTGTAATGAGATCTGTTGCCCTCTTCTGACCTGGAGGCATAACATGCAGGCAGAGCACTGTATACATAATAAATAAATAAATAGATTTTTTAAAAAAGGAAATATAGTGGACACAAATTTTGGATAAAAAAAGAATGAGGCATATTGCATGTTACAGATATCAGTCATATCTGTATTAGGGTTATTAGAAACAGATCAAAAGTAGAAAGTTAGAGATTTCAGGAATGTTAAATTTTAAAAGATAACTATACATAGTATGTTAAATGTAGCATTATTATTATTGTTGTTATTATTATTACTATTATATAGAAATAAAAGCATAGGGGCTACAGAATTGAGTCAGTCGTGAAGAGTGTGTATACTGCTCTTGCAGAGGACCTAAGTTGGAGTCCCATCACTCATGTTATGTGGCTCATAACTCCCTGTAACACCAGTTCTAGGGGAATCCAATGCCTCTCTTCCATGGGCACCTGCACTTAACATACCCACAAACAGATACATGTACACATAATTTAAAGTAATCAAAAATAATCATTTTTTTAAAAAGAAGAGGCAAAGGAAGTAACCACAGGAATGGGAAAAGACTAAACTGGTTTTTTGTGTGCATGCATGTGTGTGCCAGCTTTTGCTTTGTATCCCAGATTGACCTTGAAATCACTTTGTAGTTTAGCCTTTCTTCTGCTTCAGTCTCTCTATACTGTACTCTCTGGTATAGAGATTACAGGTTTGTGCCACTTTGCTCAGTTGATGCTGAGCAAGTCCATAATTATATAAAACTAAGTATTTTTCGACTACTGTTGTAGCTAAACTGCACTTTTTTTTTCTGTTTTTGTTTTTTGAGACAGAGTTTCTCTGTGTGGCTGTCCGGGACCTCACAGAGCTCTGCCTGCTTCTACCTCCTGAGTACTGGGATTAGAGGCATGCACCACCATGCCTGGCTTGCTAAATTGAACTCTTGAGGGTGTTTATTTTAGCATTATGGTGGTCATACCAAAAAGGTCTCATCAGTGACCTCTTGAATATTTTTCCCTGTAGGTTGATGATATATCACTGTTTGGAAAAGTCCTTTTTTGTTGGCCTTTTACTTTTTTTCATTAGCGCCTCTCATAAAAGGAATAAATGTCCTACAGTTTCCTAATCTGACAATCTTTTGTTTTGTTTTGTTTTAATTTTAAGCCTTAGCTTCCCATGTGTGTTACAGATCTTGGGTTATTTTATATATCATGTAAAGTAAGTATCTATATTAACATGGTAGGTGACTGGGTGGTTTAAACAGTGGGATTTTTTTCCCCTTCTGTAGTTTTAGAGGCAGGAAATCTAAGATCAAAGTGCTTGATGCAAGGCTGGTTTCTGGTGAAGCTTCTGTCCTTGACTTGTACATGGCTGGCTGCCTTCTTACTGAGTTACTTTGAAGTTTAAGACCTTATTGTAAGAATTTTGGGGAGAGCACAGTTATGTCTGTCACAGAATTGAACTTCGTTGTTTTGTATGTGAACATCTGTATTAAGGGAAAGTTTCAAATTGAATTGTTCATTTCTCGTGATGACCTGGTATTGACATTGTGTAGTCGGTATGTCTTGTTGTTGTAGACAGAAGTTTCTGTCTCACTGGTCCCATAGCAGTTCAGTCCCAAAGAAACACACAGATGCTTATATTAATTATAAATTGTTTGGCCTGTTAGCTTAGGCTTATTATTAACTAGCTCTTATAACTTAAATTAACCCATAATTCTTGTCTATGTTTAGCCACATGGCTTGGTACCTTTTATCAGTGAGGCATTCTTGTCTTGCTTCCTCTAGTCTGGCTGGTGACTGGGACTCGGCCTTTCCTCTTCCCCGAATTCTCTTAGTCTGGTTGCCATGCCTATACTTCCTGTCTGCTACTGGCCAATCAGCATTTTATTAAACCAATACTAGTGACAAATCTTTACAGTGTTCAGGAGCATTATCCCATAACAAGTTGTTTGAAAAGTACTTGTACATATATGTGCTTTTGTCAAAAGATTAAGTCTTTTTATTAAGCAGTAGTGGAATAGCATTTTTTGTATATAGTGATAAAAGGAAGTGTTGTATTATTTTATTTAGAAAGAAATCTGCAATTTGCTTGTTTAAGGTTTAGATTAATGAAAAAAGTACTTTCACAATTTTGTCCATGTGTAATTTAACCTAATTCTTAGAAGTTATTGAATGCATTTTACCTTTTATATGATGCTTTAACCATCTCAAATTGAGAGATCTGTTTGCTTTAGCTTAGAAGTTTCTTTAAAATTATATTTCAGTTTTAACTTTTCTTTTATATTGTATAGATGTGAAAATCACCATGAAAAACTCAGTGTATTTTGCTGGACTTGTAAGAAGTGTATCTGCCATCAGTGTGCACTTTGGGGAGGAATGGTGAGCAGAACAAATTCAGCATATACCCTTTGGTTTAGATACTAGAAGGCATTGGTATAACTAGTTGATTAGATGGAATAAAGCATCATTTTACTTTGTTGGGTGAAAAACATTACTGTTTTATTCATTTTAGAGGTATTGTACCTTCTGTTCCTGAAGACACTTTTTAGTCAGGAGTGTAGATATAGGATGGATACTGCTTTCATAGCTTAATGTCTATAAAATATATG
Organism: Bramus lutescens; assembly: GCA_001685075.1. NCBI lineage: Eukaryota > Metazoa > Chordata > Mammalia > Rodentia > Cricetidae > Bramus > Bramus lutescens. Next base: position 59,372 of record LOEQ01000538.1, on the reverse strand, counting down.
TTCACATTTAACTTTCATTTTTCTCCTTCCCTCTTTCCTCCTTCCTTTTTTTTGTGATATTGGCGATTGAACCAATACATTATGCTTGCTGGGTCAGTGCCATGTCAGTAAGTTACATCCTCAAGCCAGGACCAGTGTCTTTGATTTGGGTACTGGTCAGTTGATCTTTACACTTTAGATGCTTCTGAAGTAATGTGAGTGCAAATAGCTATATTATCTAACATTTTTATTTTTTAGTTTCTTTTTCTAATCTTGTTCAGAGGCTCTCACTGTTCCAGGGTTGTTGCCTCCTCCCACCATCCAGAGGTGGGACTACCAGCATGCAGTCTTCCCCTTGGCTTAAAATAGATTTTTTTTTTTTTTATTTTTTTTGAGACTGGATCTCACTATGTAGGATAGACTATCCTTAAACTTCAAGTTTTTCTGCTTCAGCTTCCCTAGTCCTGAGATTATAGGTATATGGTGTCTGGCTAAAATATTTTTTTTTTAATTTTTATTGAGCTCTACATTTTTCTCTGCTCCCTTCCCTGCCTCTCCCCTCCCNACTTATGAGTGAGTACATGTGATAATTGTCTTTCTGTATCTGGGTTACCTCACTACATATGATGTTTTCTAGCTCCATCCATTTGCCTGCAAAATTCAAGATGTTGTTATTTTGGCTAAAAGATTTTTAAGCCAACCTACCTTTATCAAGTCCGAAGCATTCATAGTAGCCTTTCTAGAAGCAGTTTTTGCTTAATATCTGTGTTCCATCACTTAGTATTCAATTAAGTCATTTATGTTTAGTACAACAGCATAAATAGGTTGAGATTGAATACAATAAGAGTTTTTGGTTTGTCAGTGTTGGAGATTCAGAACCTCCCATATGCTAGAAAAAATGTTCTATCATTGGGCTCTAACCCTAGACTAAAACAATAGATTCTTAGTGGGGAAGTCAAAGTTTATCTACATCAGTTATTCCCTAACTTTCATGTTAATTATGGGACTTGATCATTCTGTGGCTATTAGGCTGTGTATTTTACAGAGAATATGGCAGGCTGAGCTGATTGAGTAGTGTTCAGTCTAGAGAGCTTTGTCTGAGTTTGAATTTTTATGTACTGACTGGAAAAAAATTAAGTACCATAATTTGTTTTCTAAGCTAGTTTTATAAGAGGCTCAAGAGACATCCTCAGAATCAACATTTAAAAATATCCATATCAGGGGCTGGAGAGATGGCTCAGAGATTAAGAACACTGGCTGCTCTTCCAGGGGTCCTGAGTTCAGTTCTCAGCAACCACATGATGGCTCACAACCATCTACAGTGAGATCTTGTGTCCTCTTCTGGCATGCAGGAAGAACACTATATACGTAATAAATAAATAAATCTTTAAAAAAAATCCACATCAGCTAGGAGTGATGGCATATGCCTTTAATCCCAGAACTCAGGAGGCAAAGATAGGTGCATCTCTGAATTCAAGGCCAGCCTGGTCTACAGAGTGAGTTCCAGGACCGCCAGGCTACACAGAGTCGTGGGATCTGCAAGGTTACTCAGCAGATCAGTTGACATTTAGAAGGACAACCAAACAGAGATTTACACATATGATGGACACTGAATTCACGTAGGCATGGCCCATGAAAAATACTGCCTTTTGAATAGCTGGCTGTCTCTAACTGTAGACATGTAGGTAACATGCTCCCCTGCAGTGTATTCTATACATGTCTTGCACAATATTCCTGTGTTTTGTTAGTAGAATGATTTTTCCCCAAAAAACTATAGTTATGGTGAATAAAATAAGACAGTCAAACCTTTTGTCCCACAGTGCAGTAAAAAAAACTTAGAAACCTGTTCTCTCTAATTAATTCCCTGACAGGACGAATTGGCCAGACAGAAGTCCTTGTGGAGAGATCACAGGAGGAATTTTCACAGGGTAATTCAGGTGTCTGGCCTTGCTAGATATAAGTCCTCAGAGATTTATAGTGAATTAGGGTGGTATTGCAGGTGCATGTCCTTGTTATATCATAGTCCCTCAAGAAATCAATAGCACCTAAATGATTAATCATGTCCAGATATTATTTATTAATCACACTTTAAAAATATAAAATAGTACACATATTCTTTGCCTCTTCCTTAGGTCTCTTCAATGGTTTAATTTCTTCCCTTTTTAGCCTTTGTAGAGGCCCTTTAAGAGGTGACTGAGAGTTCCTCACGGCTGAAGCTGTGGTTAGCTATGAACCAGCTCATTAAGTTTTGCTACATATCTTCAAAGAATGCCTGTGTTCCTAAGAATTTTCCTTGTAGTGTTTTTTATTACTAACAAGTTGTTAATGAATGGGTATGCGCGCGTGTGCGAGAATTAGAATTGGAATAGGAGTTAAGATAGAGAATTAGAACTAAGAAATTAAAGCAGAACTATAAAGAGACATGACTGGAGCCGCAAACATGTGAGTCTTCCCTCAGGTTAGAGCTATCCTAAGATCCCTTTCGCTACTCTGAGGCAACCTAACTGAACCCTGGGAGGAAATAACAGAGAAACTCTGTCTTGAGAGGAAAAAAAAATCCACGGTTCAGCAGTTTAGAACACTTGTTGCTCTTGCAGAGGACCTGGGTTCAATTCCCAGTCCTCCATGATGGCTTATAAACATCCATAATTCCATCTATATAACCATCTATAACTCCAGTTCCAGGGCATCTTCTGATCTCTGTGGGGTACCAGGCATACGTGTAGTATACATACATAGACATTCAGGTAAAACCTTCATACATATAAAATAAATCCAAAACAAAAAAAATTCACAATTTTTCCTTGGAGACCGTGGTGGGATGCTTTTGCTAAACAAAATACCCCTGATAGGGTTTCTCTCTGGGCTGTCCTAGAACTCTTTGTATACCAGGCTAGCCTTGAACTCAGAGATTCATCTGTCTTTGTCTTCCACGTGGTGGTATTAAAGGTATGTTCTGCCATGACTGACTCCATTATTTTTTTAATGTCTAGTATTTAGATTTTTGATGGATTTGCTACATTCTTCTAGGTAATTTTTTGGAAGCACTGGCTTATGTTAAGAAAATAATGGTGATATAAAAAGATGAAATTCATTTGAAAATATTTACCAGTTTGATCGTTGTCTGTAGAATGCTAAAGAGAAATGTAAATGTAGTTGGAGTGCATGAAACCTCCTCACACTACTCATATTGACTTCTATAGCATGGTGGACACACGTTTAAACCTTTGGCAGAAATTTATGAACAGCATGTCACTAAGGTGAATGAAGAGGTAGCCAAACTTCGTCGACGTCTCATGGAACTGATCAGCTTAGTTCAAGAAGTGGTAAGATTACTTTTACATGAGAATGATAACCTTTTTTGATTCTATAATGTATATTATATAATTTATATGTTGAAAGTCATATAGCTTATATGTTATATGAGAGTCATATACCTTATATGTCAAGATTTTCAAAGTTCAAAGATTTGATGGGACAGTAAACCTCAAATCTCAGTCAGCTTCAAACAGTAGAATTTATACCCATTGCTCTGGCATATAGGGATCAGTTGGAGCCATAGAATTGCCTTTTTATTTCTTTCTTTCAAGATCAAATGTATTCTTTCTTATTATTGTGTGTATATGTAACTGTGTGGGGGTACTTTTGCTATGGTGCACATATGGAGGTCAGAGGACAACTTTGTGGATTCTGGGGAGTGAACTTAGGTTGTCAGGATTGCATAGCAACTCCCTTAAGGTTCTGAGCCAATTCTCTAACCAAGGAATTGTTCTTTATAGATAGAAAATCAGTAGCAAATTAGAAAAATCTATTTGTTACAGGGTAAATTGCCATCTAAGTAGTGCTATTATTGACACTGTGTGTGCTGGGGTAGTGGTGCCTGCGAAGGCCTGAAGTCATCCTCAGGTGTCATTCCTCAGGAGCCATCTACCTAGTATTTTGAGACAGGGTCTCTTGCTGCGAATTTGTGGTCAACAATTAGGTGAGGCTGGTGGGCCAGCAAACTTTAGAGACACCCCTCGCCTTCTTTGCTTCCACAGCGCTGACTTTTGAATGTGGATGTTGGTGGTCAAACTTAGGTTTACATCTCATATAGCAAGCCCTTCATTAACTGAACCATCTGTCCAGCCCCAGTATTGACTTTGTAATCATTCAGTTTTTAAATCCCCAGCTTTTGCGAAGATTCTGCTTCCAGTGAGTGAAGTATTTTAAAACATTTATTCTTTCAGATTTATTTTTTTGTTTTATGTGTATGAATGTTTTGCCTTTGTGTATGTATGAGCACCACGTGCATGCCTGGTGCCCTTGGAGTTCAGAAGTAGGCTTTGGATTTCTTGGAACTAGAGTTACAGTTGCCTATGAGCCGCCATGGCTCATTTTTTGTGTGTGTGTGTGTGTGTGTGTGTGTTTGTGTGTGTGTTTGTGTGTGTACATACGTATTTACGTACGTACACCTACTATGACCTGTGTTCGGAAGTCAGAGGACATCTTGAAGGAATTTGTTTTTTTCTCCACCACATAGATTCTAGGGATGGTGTTCAGGTTGTCAGGGTGGGTGACAGTCATCTTCACCTCCCAGGTCAACTTTCTGACCCCAAATTTATGGATTTTTTTTTAAAGCAGTTTTACCTGTGCAGTACAATTAAAATTTTGGTTATGAATTAAAAAAAATTAATGGATTTTAAGAGTAATCACAGTGTTTGCATTATGTTCTTGTTTATCTTCCAGGAAAGAAATGTAGAAGCTGTAAGAAATGCAAAGGATGAGCGTGTTCGGGAGATTAGGAATGCAGTGGAGATGATGATTGCACGATTAGATACGCAACTGAAGAATAAGCTCATAACACTCATGGGTGAGTGTATTTTAGTCTGCTGGAGAACGTGGTACCCTGACCTTGTTTGTGCTGCAGTCTTTAAGGAGTAAATTGATGAGTTGTTAGGACTAAAAGGAATCTTAAGATTTTAGGCAACTCCATGCTATATAATGTGGACTACAAATCTGACTTCTATTGAGAAATTATGAAAGAGAAAACTTTTTCACAGCCACTATATGAAAATCCTAAATAGTCTGTGAACCTCAGTGAATAGGTAGCTTTTTTCTTCTATAACTGAGAAAAAAAATTTACTATCAATGCCTCTTTTTCTTTTATTCTGTCTTCACTGAAAGTGAAATACTGCTGGGTGGTGTTGGCGCACACCTTTAATCCCAGCACTTGGGAGGCACAGGCAGGCGGATCTCTGTGAGTTCGAGACCAGCCTGGTCTACAAGAGCTAGTTC
>LOEQ01000538.1:7807-24065 GCA_001685075.1 Bramus lutescens | reverse complement strand
TGCCTGCCTCTGCCTCCTGAGTGCTGGGATTAAAGGTGTGTGCCACCACCGCCCCGCAAGAATTTTTTTTAAGGAAAGAGTAGAATAGTTTTTCCTTATAGAGGTTTCCCTCCAAGTTTCTGTCCTGACTGCCTTCAGTGATGAATAGTGACATGGAACTGTAAGCCTATAAATAAACCCTTTCTACTTTGAAGAGGTGCGGTAAAAAAAGAAAATAAATTAAAAAAAATAAATAAACCCTTTCCTCCCCAAATTGCTTTTGTTGCAATGTTTAATCACAGTGATAGTAACCCCAACTAAGGCAGTGACCCATCTGAAATACTTCTGTTTCTGTAAATGATATCATTTCTGAAAGGAGTTCAGCTGGAATAACAATTTTATTTTTGTATCGATACTTATTTTTTACTTTGCTGACTGTACTAATGGTGTCTGTATTTTAGGTATGAATATCGTGTAGAAATGGTTCATCAGTCCTGCAACGATCCTACCAAAAATATCATTCGAGAATTTGCATCTGACTTTGAAGTTGGAGAGTGCTGGGGCTATAATAGATTTTTCCGTTTGGACTTACTTGCAAATGAAGGATACCTGAACCGACAAAATGATACAGTGATTTTAAGGTAGTTTGAGATATTTGATATTGTAACTTAAATTATGGAGAATAATGTCATCAAAACTTTATTTCAAAGTTTATTCATTTAACAAACAAGTACTGAAATTCACACTAACTAACTTTTATTTCAGGAGTTCCATGTAGTTAGATGAATAATAAAAGTGGAAAAATAGTTTGATACCTAGTTATTGATTCCATTAAAAAGGAAAATATTGCCAGATGTGATGCCCCATCCCTCTAATCCCAGCATTTGGTAGAGCCAGAAAGAGTAGGAATTCAAGACCAGTCTAGGTTACATAACAAGTTTGAAGCCAGTCTGGGTTACAAGAGACTTTGTCTTAAAAAATTTTTTTTTAAGATGGCTTATAGTTTGAGCATACCTAACTAAAAATCCAGCATGCCCCCAAATCTGAAATTGTGTAGTGCTAATATGCTGCAGGTAGATAATTACATACTTGGCTTCATGTGAAGAATCAGAGTAATGCTGTACTAACAAGAACACTCAACATGTTCATCATTTTGGAGGTTTCAGTCCATGATACATTAGCCCCATTGCTCAGAGTATGTCATCACATTATGGTAGAAGCGTTTCATGAGGCAAACCAGTCACCTCATAGCCTAGATTTGGAAGAGTATGGTGTCTAGTGTCCTCTTTAAAGGCATGCCGCAGTGACATGAATACCTTCTAATGCACTAAAGGGAACACCCTTCTATGCTTGGGCTTTTAGGGACATGTTTAAGTTCTCAAGTAGATAACACCACAAGAGTGGAAGGATTAGAAGAGGTAAGAGAAGTACAGACTTTTATCCTTGTGGCTCTTCCCTCAGAAATGTAGTTACACATGTACTGCATTTGTTCTTCACTTGGAATCATGTTTAACTCTAAGAAAGGGGTTTGTTTTTAATAAATATTAAGAATTTTTTTTAAAAAAATATGAACAACCAGGTTCATTAAAGACTTATTTATCTGTTAATATGATTTAATGTAAATGCTTTTTGTATACCATTTTGTTGATGTGGGGAGTTTTGATTATAAGCTGAGAATGAAGATAAAATTTATTGGAGGCATGCAACTTTTTTGAGGGTGGTGAAGTAGTGTTGGTTATTCGACCCATTATATGGATTATCCCAAGAGAGGAAATATGTGGAACCTGGAGTGGTGGCTCACACCTGGATACTGGCACTAGAGAGTCTAACGCAGGAGGATCACTGTGTGTTTTAGATTAGTCTAAACTGAGTGACACTCTGCCTCAATAAAACAAGAGAAAAGAAAAAAGAAAATGAGATTAAGGATTTGGAGGGGCTGGAAGGTAGTGGAACATACCTTTAATCCCAGTACTGGGAAGGCAGAGGCAGGCAGATCTGAGTTCAAGGCTAGCTTGGTCTATAGAGTGGGCTCTAGAACAGCCAGGACTCACAGAGAAACCCTGCCTCAAAAAACGAGAGAGAGAGAGAGAGAGAGCGCTTTGAAGCGTGAAACTAATTAGTCTTAATAAAAACCCGGAGTTAGATATTAGGGTAAAAGCTGAAAGATCAGAGAAGCAGAGCAGCCAGCCACCAGAAACTTCTTATCTCTACTAAATCTCTAACGGAATGGGGTGAGATCCTGTCTCCACCCACTTTATATTCCTTAAACTCCTGTCTCTACAAATCCTCAGACTGAATCCACCTGCCTTATATTCCTGTCTTCACCTCCTTAGTCCCAAGTACTGGGGTCACAGGTGTGAGCCACCACTGCTCGGCTCTGTTTCTCTTTTATTTATTTATTTGTTTGTTTTTTTATTTGTGGGGGGAGGTTCGAGACAGGGTTTCTCTGTAGCTTTGGAGCCTGTCCTGGAACTAGCTTTTGTAGACCAGGCTGGCCTTGAACTCACAGAGATCTGCCAGTCTCTGCCTCCCTAGTGCTGGGATTATAGGTGTGTGCCATCACCCGGCTGTTTCTCTTTTAGAAAGGTTCAATCTCACCATAGCCCAGGGTGGCCTTGAACTCCTGATTTTCCTGCTTCCTCACCCCAAGTGCTGGGGTTATGGTTAAATAGCACTGCCCTCTGATCTCCAGGCAAGCTTTATTTGTCAGAACACAAGCAAAATATCCAACAGCCTTGGAAAGGGGAGGAAAAAAACAGCCTTAAATTGTATTTTCCTGGAACCTGACCTAGGCAAAGGTATAGGAAAGTGTTTTCCTAAATATTCCTGTGTGGTATGGTCCTCTTTCTTTTCCAGCTTGAGATCATCACATTTGAAATATAGTTTTATAGTATCTATGGTTTGTGAGTTAACTTGGCAGCCTAATTATTGATATACAATATGATGTTTAGAAAAGTATAGTTTTGTGGCTGAATAGGTGACTCTGTGGTTTAGAGGACCCAGGCTTGCTTCCTAGCACCCACATGGCAGCTCATAACTGTCTGCAACTCAAGTTTCAGATGATCTGACACCCTCTTCTGACATGTATATGGTGCACACACCTACATGCAGGCAAAGCACTCATACATAGAAAAGGAAAAAAAAAAAGGCCAGCGGTGGTTGCTCTTGCTTTTATTCCCAGCACTTGGGATGCAGAGGCAGAAGGATTTCCGAGTTTGAGGCCAGCCTGGTCTACAGAGTGAGTTCTAGGATAACCAGGGCTACACAGATAATCCTGTCTCAAGGAAAACAAAAAAAAAACCAAAAATATATGGTTTTAATTGAGACACCTGGCATTTAGAGACATATATCATAATGGTTTATGAGTACATGTGTGAATAGTGCGTAATAGAAACTCTGAGTTCATTTGAAGTGGTTCTTCATCTAATGGGAACTGTAGTTTATATAACTCACAGATTCACTATGTAGATTATTCTTCATGTGGAACTGTTCTTTAAGGTTTCAGGTACGCTCACCAACATTTTTTCAGAAATGCCGGGATCAGCACTGGTATATTACTCAGCTGGAAGCCACGCAAACTGGCTATATTCAGCAAATAAACAATCTTAAAGAGGTAAGACAATTGCATCTCTTCTAATTTGCACAGCCTATTGTTCTTTTGACCTGCTGCTTTTTTAATTTGATTTTGGCTATCCATTTTAATGTTGTGCTGAAATTCTGGTTCTCCTTTTCCTTTGATCCTCTAGATTCTGCACTACTTGATTGTGTAGCCACATTTAGCTACATTAGCTCAATTTAATTAACATCAACTATATTACTCCTTATTTTAGTAACTTCATTTTAGGGGCTTGTGTAGATACTTTAGATATGCAATATTTTTATTATGCAGTCTTGTCCTATGCAGCATTACTCTGGTTTGAGATAAACATTGTTTCTCTCAGTAACTAAGGTAATTGTCTTCTACGAGCTGTATTGGATTTAAAGATTCAAAAATAGAATTGTTGAAAGTTGCCACACTGAATTCTTGCTGTTTTTGAACACTATAATAGATTGTTAATTAATTTTGTTTTTGTAATAATGAAATTATGTTAGGAATTCTTTCCTTTATGTGGAATTTGAATTGTCTTATGTTGTATGTGTGTGGGGGCGGTGCTCTTGCCACTGTGCACATTTGGAAATCAGCACGACTTCTGGGAGTTGATTCTTCTTCTGCCATGTGGGTTCAGGGATTGAACTCAGGTAGTCAGATCTGGTGGCAAGTGTTCTTACTGAGACAGCCCCTTTGTATAGACTTTGGATAGAGTGTAAGGCTTGGTTTGTGAAAGTGGTAGTAGACGAAGCACAAAAATATGAATGAATGTAGATTTCAAACTGCTGATGCTGGACATGTAGATCAGTAATTGGCAGTTAACCTCATGCTCAAAGTCCTGGGTTCTCAGCATCATCAAACAAAATAGATGAAAACCCTGCCTGTATTTTTTGTACAGGTTGTGAACTATATGTATAGTTTAGACTAGATATGCAGAAGACAGTTTATCTTTCTTATAGGAGTCTTTCAGAAAGAAAACAGGAAAAAATGAAAGAAGTAAGAGAAACAGTTTTTAAAACTAGGTTCTGGAATATACGGATCTGCCTTTTCCCCAGTGCTTTGAGACAGGGTCTTAGTGTGTAGCCGTGGTTGCCCTGCAACTATGTAGACCAGGCTGACCTCAGACTCACAGAGATCTCCCTGTCTCTGTCTCCTGAGTGTTGGGATTAAAGCTACTTAACACTATGCCCAATTCCCACTCAAGTGTCATTGTCCACAGATGACAGGCACTTAGCCTTCTGGAGATTCCATGTGTACAAACATGTTCTCAGGTCCTTTCATATGCTAGTACTTTCGCATCCTACAGTTTGGACAAAGCTTCAGGAGCCACCTATTGTATGTCCCCTTAGCCATCTCTTCAACTCCAACATTATGGTTTTTGGGTTTTTTTTGTTTTGTTTTATTTTGTTTTGTTTTTTACTATAAAGACCAGGCTAGAGATCATCCTGCTTCTGCTTCCCATGTGCTGGGATTGACGACATGTGCTGTCATGCTCAGCCTATATCTGATTTTTAGTGTAAACATCGTTTGCTTTGCCACTGTGTCACCTCTTACCATTAGTATTGATTTGTACTGTTCTTATTTTCAAAGAGACTGACTATTGAACTGTCCCGAACTCAGAAATCAAGAGATTTGTCACCACCAGATAATCATCTTAGCCCCCAAAATGATGATGTTCCTGAGGTACGAGCTAAGAAGGCTGGGTCATGCTCTGACATTCTTCTGGAAGGTGGTCCTACTTCAGCTTCTATAAGAGAGACCAAGGAAGATGAAGATGAAGAGAAGATTCAGAATGAAGACTATCATGTAAGAATAGATTTAGATTGTGATATATATATGGTAGGATTGTCAGCTCCAGCATATAATGTAGAGCAGTGTTCTAAACATCTTGTCTACTAGTTTTCATTATTGATGGATGCATGTTTTGTACATTTCATACTTTGCAAAAGTTAATTGTGGAAGACCATTATCTGAGACTGTGATACATGGTCTAGAAATGGTTTAAATTGTAGATTTGTAAAAATATGTTATTTTGGGAGCTGGAGAGATGGCTTAGTGGTTAAAAGCACTGGCTGTTCTTCCAGAGGACCCAGGTTGAGTTCCTGCAACCCACTCACAACTGCTTGTAGCTCCAGTTCTAGGGAATCCTACACCCTCATGTAGACATACATGCAGGTAAAACACTAATGTACATTTTAAAAAAATCATAGAATGAACAACTTTTTTAAAATATGTTCTTTTTTCCTTAACTAACTGGTAAGTACTTTATTTTTTCTGATAAGATGACTCATGATTTGGGATGCAATTAATTTGTATCAAGCCAAATAATAGCTAGAATAAGAACTCACTAAGTAGATTTTGTTTGTTTTTAGTTAAGATTAGAAGGACAGAGTAGATTTTCTGTAGTTATTACTTTTAAAATGGGAGTGTAATCAGAGACTGCTGTTCATTTCCTGGCCACTCAGACCTGAATAATCACACAGAAACTATTATAATTATAGCATTGCTTGGCCAGTAGCTTAGGTGTATTCCTTCCTAACTCTTATATCTTAAATTAACCCATTTCTATTAATCTGTGTATTGCCACCAGGCTGTGGCTTACTAGAAAGGCTCCTATGGCGGTGTCTTTCTCCTTTGGCAGCTATTTAACTTCTCTCTGACTCCACCTATTTTATATCTGTTCCGATTTTCCACCTGACTTTATTCTGCTAATCCTTTGGCTGAAACAGCTTTATTTTTTAACCAATGGTAATAAAACATAGTCACAGCATACAGAGGGGAATCCCACATCATGGAAGACATGGCTTTTATGTTTCAATGCCCTTACGGGGGAAGAGATTGATGATAAGGTTAAAAGCATTGTTCAGCTAAGGAAAGAATATAGGGCTCCGACTGAAACAGTCTGCTTTGATAGGTTGAGTAAAATGAATGGCAGGATTTCTATCTAAGACAACTCAAAGTTGGAGAAGGGGGTTTTGTTTTGTGTGGGTGGGAGCAGAGATATGAGGATGAGAAAAGTTGGAGGGGGGCCTTAGGTGATAGATTGATATGTTTTTGTAGCCCAAGTTGGCTATAGGCTATAAGAACATCACTACATAACAAAGAATGACCTTGGATTTCTGGTTTTCTTGCTTTCTTGCTTCCCAAGTCTGAGGAGATCACATGAAGAGAAATTACTGGAAGTTGACTTGGAGTATGTGAATTATTCCTAGTTGAATTGAGGACCTAGCTCAAATTGATAACTATGAATCAATCGTGGTACCAGTCAGTAAGGTTGTATAGTTTTTCTGTGGAAGATTGAGCAGGGTAGACATAGGATTTACACTGGTAGATCTCTGGTAATGTCCTAGATGGGATGACTAACTAAGTAGAAACATTTGGAAAAAAAGATCTTGTTTGTGCTTTTTTAACATCCTAGCACTTTGGAGGCTGAGATAGGAAGATTGCATGAGTTTAAGACCAGCCTGGGCTACATAGTAAGTTTTGACTCAGAATCCTAAAAAAGGAATGAGAAGAAATCTTATTTGCCTTGTTGTAGCATGAGCTCTCGGATGGAGATCTGGATCTGGATCTTGCCGGGGAAGATGAAGTGAATCAGCTCGACGGCAGCAGCTCCTCTGCGAGTTCCACAGCAACGAGCAACACGGAAGAGAACGACATTGATGAAGAGACCATGTGAGCATCCCATGTGAACGCTTTATATAGGAATCATTTAAGCACTGTGATTTAGGCTAATTATGGGAATGTTCAGCATTTTTTTTAAAGATACAACCTAAATATAAACTAGGTCTTCTCAGCTACAAGTTTTTATTCTTGCTTTATTTATTTATTAAAAAAAACTTTTTATTGGACAGGAGAGATGGCTCAGTGATTAAGAGCTCTAGCTGCTCTCCCAGAGGATCTGGGTTCAATTCCCAGTGCCCACATATCAGCTTACAGTCACCTGTAACTGTAGTCCCAGGGGCTGTGATGCTCTCTTCTGCCTTCTGTGGGCACTAGGCACTCAAATGGTACCCAGACATACATACAGAGAAAAGACTCATACACATATGTACAGTTTTTGTTTTTACAAATTAAAAAGAAAGTGTGTTCATGGGTGTGTAATATGGGCATATGGAGGTCAGAATTCAACTTTCGTGAGTTGTCTTTTCCTTCCTCTGTGGGCCCCAGAGATGGAATCAGATTTTCAAGCTGCGCAGTCAATGATTTTCACCACTGAGTTATACCATTGGCCCAAGCCTGGGACTTGCTGATTGGGCTATGCTGGCTATTGTATGTTTTTCTGATACTCTTTTATAGCCTTCTTCTTTCCTTAGTGGGGGAAAGAAACCCAAAAACCAAAAACCTCTGGTCTCTGAACCTAGACTGAGGCAAAGGTTCAATTCTCTGTCCTGCTTTAGAAACTGGATATTGGGAGAACATGCCTTAGCCCTTTGCTTGTCTTGTTGGCCCTGATGACTCTGCTAGAGGAGTAAAGTGTGGTAAGCTCTGTAGATCTGAGCATTCTCAGGATGCCCTGACCCAATAGAAGCTCTTCTGAATACAGGTCTGGACATAAGGGTGCAGGTCTTTTTGGCCACACATACCTGGCCCTTGGCATCAGGTTAGGTGTTGGAGACTACCTACAGAATAAGAAATGCTGCTGGTGTCTTCCCCACTCCAGCAAACTGGAAGGCATATGCTCTTGGTTATGGTGACCTAGAGTGGAATTGCTTGGGGGCTGAAATAAGAGGGAAAGGATTAATCTTGACTTAAGTACTATTTATGCTCACACTTTTGGGGAGTCTGTATTTTGAGACAGAGACCCACTATGTAGTCTTGGTTGACCTAGAACTTAATCTGTGTGTAGTCCAAGCTGGCCTCAACTCAGAGATACACCTCCACTTGCCTCTTCCTCTCAAGTGTTGGAATTAAAGTTGTGCACTGCCACCCCCAGCCCTATGCTCTTTTTTATTACCAATATTAATGCTTTTTAAAATTTTTCATTTCTTCATTTTTCTATACCTTTAGGAATATTTCCAGAGTGCTTTCTTCTTTTTTTCTTTTTCTTTTTTCTTTTTTTTAGCTTTACTTTTTGAGAGTTTTTTTTGCCGGCATTTATGTCTTTACACCATATGTATGGCCAGTGTCCACAGCAGAGGGCATCAGATCCCCTGTAACTGAAGTTATAGATAAATGATTGTGAGCCATCATGTGGGTTCTGGGAACTGAATCCAGGTCCTCTGTACAAGAAAGACATGCTCTTAACCATGGAGCCACCTCTCCAACCCTTATTTCCAGAGTCTTGATTAGCTTTTTTTGTTTGGGTTTTGTTTGTTTTTTGTTTTGTTTTTCAAGACAGGGTTTCACTGTGTATCCCTAGCTGTCCTAGAACTCTTTCTTTAGAATAGGCTGGCTTTGAACTCAGAGATTTGCCTGCTTCTGCCTCCCGAGTGCTGAAAATAAAAGCATGCGTCACTGTCGCCTGGCTTTGCGTGGCTTTTAAATATAATTTTCATCAATTTTACTTGATAGTGAGTCTGCCAAGTTCCTTACATCTTAAGATTTCTTCAAATATATAAAACTAGCATTGTCTTTTTTACTGCTTCAAATAGTACTTTGTAGTTGGATTTAAAACAGTTTAAAGTTGACTTTTTAAGAACAAATAGGAAGCAGCACCCTGTTTTGCAAAGTTGTCTTTGTCATCTCTAGTAACTGTTCTTGGTTGTTGTCCTTCCTTCCTCCCCCCTCTCTTTCTCTTTGTGAGTGTGGGGGTGAAGCTGGCCTCATAGAACTTACTGTGTAGTTTAGGATGGCCTTGAAATCCAGTCCTTCTCCTGGCACTTCCCAAGTATTGGGTATGCAGGCATGTTTCTTCTCTCCTGACTTGGACTTTTTTATTAAATATTAAAATGCAAGGTGTGGTTTTTGGTTTTTCTTCTGGTTATTTGCTTGTTTGGTTTTGGTTTTTCCTAATTGACTATTAGCATGTGTGCCTTCCCTGTTTTCCCTTTGAGAGGTCTCACCATAGCCTAAGCTGCTCACAAACTTACTATGTAACTTAGGACGGGAACTTCTGATTTTCCTGTCTCTACCTCCTTAATGCTGAGATTGCAGATGTGTACTGTGCCGCCACTCCTGGCTCCCTGTGGTGATAAAAGTCAAACACTAGGCTTCTTAAATGCTGGCTGGTTAGATGAGCACCACTGCACTAACTGAGCCATAGGCCAAGCAGCAGTGAGAAGTCTTTATAGATGTATAATCTCTCCTCTTTACAGTGTTTTCCCAGATTTTCAGATAAAAAGATCAAATATTTTTAGCTTACTTTGATGTTATTGAAAAGTTGTTTGGACATTAAATGCACAGTCATGATTCTCACTACGATCATCTCATAGTTGTATTTAGGAACATAACACTTATCAAAGTATGACAAATACAATTTTTTTAATTTTTAAAATTCATTTATAATGTGGCCTATGCACATGCACATATATATACACACCTCTGCGTGTGTGAGTCAGAGGACAGCTTGGGAAAGAGCTCTCTCTTTCTCCTGTGGGGTAGGGGAGTAGGAACTGTAACTCACCTTATAATACAGCTGCATTTCCTTGTGAGAATTATGAGTTTTCTGAACATGATGGATTTTGTCTATTCTCAGGTCTGGAGAAAATGATGTAGAGTATAACAACATGGAATTGGAAGAGGGAGAACTCATGGAAGATGCAGCTGCTGCAGGACCTCCAGGTACAGAGGCTCCACGAGTCATCCCGATTGTCATAGTTTAGTGGAGGGTAACCATTATTTATTTGTTTATTCTGTTTCTTGACTTGGGATTTCACTATGTAACCTGATTCTCCTGCTGTGGCCTTTCCAAGGATGGAATTACAGATATAGACCACCACATGTGGCAAAATTTACTTTATAGTTAAAGAAACTGGTGCACAGGTAAATTAAGCAACTTACCCTGTTTTCACAGCTTAGGAAATAAGGAGTAACTGGATCTTGAGGTTTGTATGGATTTTGTGTACTCTTGACTCTGGGGTGTGAGTCTTAATTTGTATTAAGCTTTGTTTACAGAATGATTTAAATACCCGCATGGAATATGGGCTTAGAAAGGATATTTAGAAAGCTGATTTTCAGAGCTACACAAACTCATGTTTAGTTACCAGGTCACATATGTAGTTGTTGCTTCAACTAGGTTAGAACCCAGATTTTGTTAGACGCAGCCCTCCACCCTTCCCAAATCATACTGTTGCTCCTGAGAAGATCTTATTTATATAATGGATGTTTTTCCTTATGTCTTTAGATCTGATTGTAAGAATTGGCTGGAACATTTAAAAGCTAGCTTTTGGCATATGTCTCTAATTCTAGCTCTTGGAAGGCTGAGGCAGGAGGATTAAGAATGTAAGGCCAACCTGAGGTAGATTATTCTGAGGCCAGAAGAAGATCCCTTGGAACTGCAGTTAGTAAAAGTAATAAGCCACCATGTCCTCTTAAATAGCAGAAGTGCCAGTGTGATCTACAGAGTTCCAGGACAGCCAGTGCTACACAGAGAAACCCTGTCTCCAAAAACAAAAAGACAACAAAAAGTATTTACTGGTAATTTAACAAGAAGTGGATACTGTTTGAATATGTGGATTCCAAGTATTGAATAAATGTCATTCATATTTTCATTTTTTTGTTTTGTGGTTTTTTTGCATTTATTTTCTGTAACTCTAAATATTCTAATAAAATTTAGATACTTTATCCTAGATGTTAAAGATGTAAATGAACAAAGACCCTTATTTTCATTGTTGAACTTTGCTGAAATTTATCTACTTAACACACATTGAATATAATAGTATATTTCTAGTTCCTGAAAAATAGAATGAAAAAGACTTTTGTACTTTATAACTAAAGGTGAATAAATGCAAGAATAATTAGCAAAAATATGACAGTACACATGCTGATTTTAAGTCATTTTTGAAAGACTCTTTCCTCAATGAGATAGAGTATAACTCGCCCTCTTTTAAGTAAATGTTGTGCTGGGGAAAGCTTGACCACAACACATGTGATGGATGCATTTAGCATTGTCTGTGGTGAGATGTGTCAATGTGTAGAGAACATTTACCTCTGTAGTGTTAAATCAAAGAAACCCTTAACTGAGGGACATTGTACAGAATTATCCAAATAAGGACAATAATCACAAACCAGAGAAGACTAGTTTGATGTTCTGGATTAAATTCTAGAAGAAAAAAAGTGAACATGTGGGGAAAATTAATGATCTATACACAGTAGAATTTAGTTAGTAACTTAGTATATCAGTATTGGTTCTTTTGTTGTGATAAATGTATCATAGTAATGAAATGTTAACAAAGAAATGGGTGTGAAATATATAGAAGCATTCTGCACATTTTCTATAATTCAGACTTCTAAAAATTAAAAGCAATGAATCAGTGATTAAAAGCTGGAGTGGGATTGTGTGCAGCATTCCCAAACCCCTGGGCCTGCCCAGTTGCATGGCAGCCAAACATAACATAAGAGACCCTGTTTCAAACAAAGTGGAAGGCAATGAGCGGCAGCTTAATTTGTCTTCTGATCTCTATAACCTTATTATGGCATGTAGACACGTATTCTTAAAGGCAGACATGCAAACACATATGCATACACAGCAATACAACATTTCTAATTCAAATTGACATCGATAAGGTTATTACTCAAAACATTTTTTTGTTTTTTTTTTTTTGGTTTTTTTGCGATATGGTCTTATGTTTCCTTGGCTGGTCTGAAGCTCAGTATATAGAACAGGATGGCCTTACACTCACAGAAATTTGCTGACTCTGCCTTTCAAGTGCTGGCATTAAGCCTGGACCTTTTTTATTGTTTGTTGTTATTATTTTAGCTTTGGTTTATGAAACCAGTGTTTTTATGTAGCCCCAGCTAGCCTGCAACTTGCTGTGTAGATCAGACTAGCCTTGAACTCACAGAGATCTGCCTGTCTGTCTCCCCCATGTTGCGATTTAAGATGTGTGCAACCATACCCGACTTATTACGTAGTTTTTGAGCATCTTGATTATTTTCTTATGTATGTATTTACAGTATCTTATTTTGTAGCTTAGGCCTTCCTGGAACTCAAGTATCCTAAACTGGCCTCAGATTCATAGCAATTCTGGTATTGCAGCCTCCTGAGTACTGGGATTATAAGCATGAGTCACCACACTTGACTGGTGAAAAGATTCATATTTCTCATCATATTTTGGAGTTCTTCAGTTATTTTTTCAGATAATTCTTTGCAGTTTTTTCATTCTTTTGTGACTTAGTTTTATGTTGCTATGTTTATGAGGGTTGCTGAAACTCTGTTTTTTTGTTTGTGTTTTTGTCTTTGTAAGAAATGTGAAATTGGCCAGGTAGTGGTGGGATATGCCTTTAATCCCAGCATTCAGGAGGCAGAGGCAGGCGGATCTCTATGAGTTCGAGGCCAGCCTGGTCTACAAGAGCTAGTTCCAGGATAGGCTCCAAAGCTACAGAAAGAAACTTTGTCTTGAAAAAAACCAAAAACCAAACTAAACAAAACAAAAAGCCAAATTAAAACCATAGTAAGAAAACACTGCGCATTGGCCATAATGGTTAATATATATTATTTAAATTGCTTTTTTTTTCTTAAGCAAGGTTTCATGTAGCCTGGATTGATTTTAACTTGTTATGTAGCCAAAGATGGCTTTGAATTCCTAATCCTTTAACCTCCACCTCTCAAGTGCTAGGATTACAGGCATGTGTCACCACACCTAGTATGGTTACTATTTTAAACCTGGCAGTACTAAATGTTAAGTATATGAAAAGATGGGAACCCTTTTACTCTCTGATGGGAATGAAAACTTTTTCTTCCTTGACCCTGGCCTGCACTGAGTCGTGTATCTTTTATTTATTTTTTTATTTTAAGAATTATTTATGTATTAGGTGTACAGTGTTCTGCCTGCATGTATGCCTGCAGGCCAGAAGAGGGCACCAGATCNGGCCAGCCTGGTCTACAAGAGCTAGTTCCAGGATAGGCTCCAAAGCTACAGAAAGAAACTTTGTCTTGAAAAAAACCAAAAACCAAACTAAACAAAACAAAAAGCCAAATTAAAACCATAGTAAGAAAACACTGCGCATTGGCCATAATGGTTAATATATATTATTTAAATTGCTTTTTTTTTCTTAAGCAAGGTTTCATGTAGCCTGGATTGATTTTAACTTGTTATGTAGCCAAAGATGGCTTTGAATTCCTAATCCTTTAACCTCCACCTCTCAAGTGCTAGGATTACAGGCATGTGTCACCACACCTAGTATGGTTACTATTTTAAACCTGGCAGTACTAAATGTTAAGTATATGAAAAGATGGGAACCCTTTTACTCTCTGATGGGAATGAAAACTTTTTCTTCCTTGACCCTGGCCTGCACTGAGTCGTGTATCTTTTATTTATTTTTTTATTTTAAGAATTATTTATGTATTAGGTGTACAGTGTTCTGCCTGCATGTATGCCTGCAGGCCAGAAGAGGGCACCAGATCTGTTATAAGTGATTGTGAGCCACCATATGGTTGCTGGGAATTGAACTCAGGACCCCTGGAAGAGCAGTCAATGTTCTTAACCTCTGAGCCATCTCTCCAGCACCCCAAGTTGTGTATCTTGTACACATTTATAATTGTATGATGCTTGAGATGAGGTTGTTGATTATTCTTGAATTATGGATAGTAACAAACCCCATGCTTAGTCATTGTTTTGATGTTTATTACTTGGCAGTATGGTTCCTCTGTGCTTTTCATTATGAACACAATCTAAGACACAGATCTGCAGACAGGTATTCACCTACTAATTGGGATTTTTTTTGAAAAAAAAAAAAACATGTACAGATATATACTGTATGTTTTCTCTATTTCTTTTGTAGGTAGTAATCACAGCTATGTGGGTGCCAGTAGCAGAATGTCAAGAAGAGCACATTTATGCTCTGCAGCTACCAGTAGCTTGTTAGACATTGATCCTTTAATATTAATACATTTACTGGATCTTAAGGACCGGAGCAGTATGGAAAATTTGTGGGGCTTACAGCCTCATCCATCTACTTCACTTTTGCAGCCCACAGGTAAAAAAATAATGTCTTTTTTCCCTTTGGTTCTCTGGAAGAACTATAGAATTTCTGTGTGTCTCATCTGAGTATTGGAACATAGTATGTTTCTCTAGTAAAATGATTTTTCATTCATGTCATATGAGTGATTTTTTTTAACCTGTCTATTCCCCACCCCACCCTCCACCCCCATGTGTGTGTTCAGAATTGAACTCAGAATCTTGTTGTCCTGGGTGAACTGGACCTACAGCACTCTGCCTCACTTTCCCTGTTGTTGCTCAAGAGTTGTGTCAAAAACAAATTTTAAATTTGTTTTTAAACCTTTGAAAAGGTTTTGGGGCTAGGGTATGTAGCTCAGAACCCGTAATCACCCAGCACACACAAATCCTTGTAATTGATCCCTAACACTGCAAAGAAAAACAAAGAAAGTTCTAAATGGTTGCCTTCTCTTTGTGCCTAACTGCTAGCTTGAGCCATAGGAAGAAGTACAGTTGTCTTCTTTGTGAATGGATTCAGTTTTTCAGGCCTACCTTTTAAGGGGAAATGTGTCTAAATAGAAAAACATTTACTTAATTATTCATTAAAGGAAAAATGCTTACCAGTGCCATGGTGGCACATACCTGTTATAAGGATGGTAAAGACCGAGTCATGAGGATTGCTCTGAGTTTAAGGTTAACCTAGGCTACATAGTGAGTTCAAGTCCAGTCTGGACTATATTGTGTGACCTGTTTCAAGAAATCAAACAAGGCTGGTCATGATAACATGTATCTTTTATTCCATCAGTTGTGAGGCAGAGACAGGTGGATCTCTATGAGTTCAAGGCTAGCCTGGTCTACATAATGAGTTCTGGACCAGCCATAATATACCTAATGTAAGACCCTGTCTCACACACACTTATGCACACAAATGAACATCAAAACCTGAGAAAATGTTATAGCACAAATAATAAAAACCCAAAGACAGATTTTGTATTGTAGTTCAACCTAAACTTCAGAAAAGCAAAACAGCCAGTCACTGGCTCTTACCTCTACCTTGGACCAAAAATGGATTAGATCCTGTCTCTACGAATCCTGAAGACTCGACACACCACTGAGTTCCTGTCTCTTCCACCTTATATTCTTCTTTCTGCTCAGCCATATTGCTCCTGTCTCCACCTCCCTAGTGCTGGGATCACCTTTTTGTGAGCTCTTTTTCTCTTTTAGATACTCAATCTTGTGTAGCCCAGGGTGGCCTTGAACTAACAGAGATCCATCTGCCTCTATCTTCCTGGGATTAAAAGTGCCTTACCACCACTGCCTGGCCTGTATGTCTGACTAGTATGACTGCTTTGTCCTGTGATCTTCATGCAAGCTTTATTTATTAGAACACAAATAACCTAGTACTATAAAATGTATATTAATTATCCACAGTATTTTATACCAAAGCTATTTAAGAGAAAAATATGCATTATTGTAGTAAGACAGCCATTTGTATAGTCCAGTCTAGGCTCTTTGAAGCAGAGATAGAGTTGGTTTTTGTTTTTTGTTTTGTTTTGTTTTGGTTTTTGGTTTTTTGAGACAGGGTTTTTCTGTGTTTCTTTGGAGCCTGTCCTAGAACTTGCTCTGTAGACCAGGCTGGCCTCGAACTCAG
>LOEQ01000537.1:549761-561383 GCA_001685075.1 Bramus lutescens | reverse complement strand
GTGGGGGGGGGGTGCCGGCTTGGAGATCGGGATGGTATCCTTATAACTCTTAACCCCATGATTCACGGTCAGCTCTAGCTCCTGGCCTTGGCCACCTCTACCTTGTCTGGTGTTTCAGAACTCATTCTGGAAGTTAAGCACGTGCTCTGTTCCCATCACAGCACCCCCCTTTCACCAAGGGTACCACATATATCTGGCCCTGGCTTTCTCGTTCTGTGATACCCACTCATATACACCATCAAAAGCATTACCTGAGGTTCGTGCTCCCTTCCCCCTAGTAGTTCAGGGACACTATTGATCTTTCATTTCTCTATTCCTTCTGTAAATACTCAGAAAAGGGAAACATTGCTCTGGGGAAGCCATCTCGCATGGAAATGCAAAGTGTGAAGCACACTGTAGTCATCCAACCAGGAGCAAAGTCTGGCAGAGATCCCACAGGCAAAGTGATTGGCAACAAAGCCTTTCCTACCACAGCAAGCAGTCTGGAAAGGAGAGGAACGGGCATATTTTAAAGGGGCTGCTCTCAGACAGAAAGGCACTGCTTTCAATGGATGTTTCAGGTGAGACACGTAGAATACACCCTCTCATCCTGCGGGGAGGTATACAGTCACCAAGGGCCACTGCATCACACTGGTCCAGTAACGGGGAAGGTACCAGCAGGATGCCGAATAGCTTCTTTACCATGGGAAACATCTGCTCCACGGTCACTGAGGAGTATCATGGTCTTACTGGGTGTGTTGCTGGGGGCTGGGCTTCCATTATGGATGAAGGAGACAATCTGAACTATTCATGGAACTTCCACTGAGGACACAGCCTGCCTCAGGATTCCCCTCCCTACTCTTTGTATACACAGCCTCACAGGGATTTCTCCAAATGTTTGAGAGAGTGAGCAGATGTTCTCACTAACCCACTAGCAATGCTCCAAGGAGCCTCAAGCCTGGTTTTAAACATCCACATGGACAAATTCAACATTAAAAAGGGCAGCCAAGGTTAATGCCTCAGAAACTCAGTGTGAGAATCATCCAGAGGACAAGGCAGCTTATAGAACCAAGGCATTCATGTTTATTAAATGATTTCTGAACACTGCTTTATTTTGTATGCATATGTATGTACATGGGTACATGCATGTCACAGCATGCATGTGGAAGGTGGGGGAAGCCACGAGTTGGTTCTCTCTTTCCACCAATTATATATATTCCAGGGAAAGAACTCAGTTTTCAGGTTTGGCGGCAAGTGCCTTTTTGCCTATTGAGCCATTTTGCCATCCCAACCATTTGTTCTTAACTCTGCTTCTGGGAGCTGATATCATTCTACATATCTGAAGATGATGACACACCGTTATCAATGAAGACACAGGCTACTCAATATTTTCACAGCTCTAGGGCAACTCAGATAATCAGGTACTCCTGCTTATACTGCCGATTTAGCACAGAGCAGGGTGCTGGTTGCTATGCCAAAACTCCAGCTTATAAAGAAGAAAAGCTTATTTTAGGTCATGGCCCCAGATTTCAGTTCACAGCTGCTTGGCTCCCTTGTATTAGAGCCTACAGGGAGCCCAAGCATCAAGGTAGAAAGGCGTCAGATCACAGTTTATTAGCTCATAGCAACCTAGGAAGTGAAAGGGAGACAGGAAGGTTCCAGGGCTCTAGTGTCCCAATGGCCTAACTTCTTCCTTTAGTCCACCTCCTAAAGGTCCATCTCCCCACAGTTCTATAGGGCGCTAAGCATGCCTTTAGTATAGGACCTTTGGGAGCATTCTATATCTAAAGTGCAACATACTGAGTCACTGTGGAGGATGTTCGCTGCCTAATCCAAAAGCCGCATGGCAGACAGAGGGGACTATAGTTAGAAGCCCTCAGGGGATGTCTAGACTGTTCATGCCTAGTCCATTAGGCAGCAGCCTTCATGTCTGCCTCTTCCTGGCATACTGCTTTCTCATCTCAAGGGACCATGATGCTTTAGGGGTTTAGGTCTGTAACCATAGCTTGCCTTGCCTCCCTCGGCAGAAGGAGTGGGTTACAGCGCAGCTCGCCGCTGCAATCCCCAACGAACTGGAATGCGAAGCTTACTTTGTAAAGGGGGTATCTATTTGTTCTCAGGGGCTGACCATCTCAAATGTGATAGACATAGGCCCTGTGGCTGCCAGCTCCTCCCTCATCATGGTATGTGGCAGACATCACAAGTCAATCCCCACGACATCCCCAATGGAGTCCTCATGATATGTGTGTTCACTGAGCCTGGACTAATTTTCAGTCCTATGTTTAGCTACTTCTCTCCAAGTGGGCCTGGTCTTTTGATCCTTGTTTTAGTACTATTTTTTTTACTAATTATTATTATTATTATTAGAATGTGTGTTGTGCTCACATGTATAGGTATGTTGCATAACTGGAAGCCAGAGGTTGACATTGGTGGCCATCTTCAATCACTTTCCACCTTATTTTTGAAACCCAGTCTGTAGACCAGGCTGGCCTCAAACTCAGAGATCATCCTGCCTCTGCCTCTGTGTGCTGGGATTAAAGGCACACCACCATCACCCAGCCTATTTCACTTTCTTTAATGAGATCTATTTGTACCCATTGGTTTCTTATTCTGTATCTAACACCAAGGTCTATTCCCTTATTTGGCCACTTCTTCCTCTGGAGGCTGACCACCAAGGTTCAGCTACCAAAGTACTGAAGTCCAGCAATCAAAAGTCCCATTTGGCTCACCTAATTGACATGCCCAATTAAAATTAAACACCTCACCACTTCATCCTAACATGGGGTTCCCCCTTCTACTTTTACAAACTGCCATTTGCCTTTGGACCAAACTGTAGCATGGTTATCATTGACTTAGCAGCTAATATCCACTCAGAAGTGAATTAATACCATATTTCTCTTTCTGGGTTTGATTACCTCACTCAGGAGGATTCTGTTCTAGTTCCACTCATTTGCTTTTGGTAACTAGAATCCCACACGGGACCCCCTAAAATTGGAACTGGACTTGCTCAGGACTAGAAAGTGTTAGCACATACTGTAGTGCCAGTCTGGACATCCTCAGTCATCAACAGAGATGAGAAACTGAGTTCCTATTGTAGGCACCTGTTTGAGAAGCCCAGGAGTTGGGGGTTTGGCACAGGAGGCTTCAGGGGACTAATGTGCTTTAGGAAGCCTGCACTAGGATCACCTTCATCTTGGAAGAACGGTGGGGGCCTCAGCTTTTCACACGTTTCTGAGCTACACAGGAGCCAGCAGGCTATGTAAGATGCTGCCACACAAAATCATCCCCCTCTACCTGTGACTGCCAGGACTGCCACTTTAGCCAGAGAGGGGGCTGCTCTTGATCTCAGCTCCCTCCTTTAGCGCATGTACCTGCCCTTGAAGGGATCACAATAGGTCTAGATCTCTGAGACTTCTTTGTGTAAGACCAAATTTATTGCTTACCTTCTTACAATCATTCCGACAGACAAGAACAAGATGCAAAGACATTTTCTGCAGTCACTTGTTCAATATTCTGGTTGGTGTGATTAAAAAAAAGCCACTTGCATATGGGCCAGTGAGACAGCTCAGCAGACAGAAGTGCTTGCTGTTAGCTTGACAACTCAAGTCCTATTCCTAGAACTCACATGGTGGAAGGAGAGAATCAATTCCCTAGAGTTGTTCTCTGACCTCTACCCATGCACCACAGTACATATGTGCAAACAAGTATACACACACACACACACACACACACACACACACACACAGATCACTTGTGTGTTTGGGATCAACAAATTGGGCTTTAAGAACTTGCATTTTATATTTCTGTGGCTCTCTGTATAACCCCAACCTTAATATTGGAAATCTAGATCTTGGGACTATTTTATCATTTTTATAGACAGCACAGGCACAGTTATGTGTTAGGTACCCCAAGTAGTTCAGAGCTTACTGTTCTTTTACGGACAATGGGAGGTGCGATGTAGGTCAATACAGAGACCCCCACACCCATGAGCTTTAGTCTTTGCAGGAAATGTGGTGAATGTGGTCCTGCCTCATGAGTAGTGTCCCTGGTCCCCCAGTCCACCATGTTCCCATCACACCCATCTTGTCCCCTTATGTGCTCCTGCTTGCAGACCTCAGCATCCACCTGAGATGGGTGTGAGGTGATGACCACTCACCTTCGCACTTGAGCAAGAAAAAGTCCAAGTTATGGCTGAAGGATGCGCTGAAGTAGGTGCAGTTCTCCACGAGGTCGCAGGACAGACACTGCCTGTTGAAGTCATCAGCTGTGTTGGCGCTGGAAGAACAAAGGGCCAGTGAGAACCGAGGCAGGGAATGAGCACTAGCGGGGACCTCTCCTCTGAGGCTACCCTGTCACTTCTGCTGCTAACCCCTTATGCTTTTAGTCCCACCAGCATCCCGTGGATACCTAACTCCATGTCCTAGGAGCCTTCCTAACTCACAGACTCTGAAGACCTCTCACTCCTTCCAGTCCCGGATGGCAACTATTTGACCACCAGTGAAACTGCAGGCTAGGTGTGACCAAGGTGTAGGGACTACGGTTATGGATACCACTGCCCAGTCTGGTTATGGGTACTATTACACGGTCAAGGCTACCATTAGTCATCTGGCGGCGGTCATGGTTACTATCAACTGGTGCTATCACGGGTACCCTTACCTGACGATGCTGTGGGTGCTTCACCTAAGGAAATCGTGAGTGCCATCACTCTGAATAATCAATCTTAGGTGCTTACAGTGGTCATGGGCATAATTACAGAGAACTTTCCACCCATGTGAATGGCAGTTTTGACTTCCACATTCCTTGAGTGCCAAGTGCAATGGGAAGGAGCTCTATGAACGTCAAGCGACTAGTACTGATTGCTTCCAGAATGCAGTTCTCCTGAGAGCAGAAGGGTGGCGATGCTGCTTCTTGCTTGGGGATGATGGGAGTGAGAGAAAGCAACTAAAGATGCCTCCTGGGACCGCCACGGTCAGGTTTCATCTAGATAGAAACGTTCCTCTCTAAGCATATCTTTCAAGGTGGAGCTGCACCGCCTGCGACTGAAGGTGTCATAGGAGACAGATGCTACAGGTCCTAGGGAAGGGGCAGCAGGCTGCCTTCCTGCTTTTTATAAAGGGGGTAGCCTGACTTTCATGACCATAGTAGGTCCATAGTGGTGAAGTCTACAGAGAAAAGCAGATCCATGATCGCAGGGCCCTGGCCACGCATGCCAGCCTTAAACTCAGCATGGAGCCCACTGGCTGGAGGGGAAACCTCTGTGAGCTGGGGACTTCTCTAGCTTCTCTGGTCCATACTGCCTGATGCCCCTCCCAGTGATCATTGTATACTCAGGGAGCATCTGGTTGCAGCTCTCCTAGTTACAAAGTATCTAGAAACACTCATTGTTCCTTCTCCTTTCTCCAAACTAATAAAAATCAAGTTTACCTCTCCCAAGAGATCAGTAAGGGGTGGTTAACAGGATGAACTGTTGAGACAAGTGACCTTAGATTTGGTCCCTTTCTGGGTTCCAAGCTTGTTTATCCAGTGTCTACATTATTTGAGGTCGTTGAACTTGGACATGGAGGGAGATGGCAAAGCCAGCCTCCTCTCTACTCAGTCACTGGTCGAGTCCCAGATGCAGCTGTCCTAAAAACACACTGATGGGGGCTATCTGCCAAGGTAACACTTGAATATAGGAGCAAGACAGGCAGAGTCCTTCAAGAGGAGAAAAGAAGTGTGTGTGCTTGCACACGTGTGTGTAGCAATTTGGCCAAAGCAGAAATAGGACTTGAGGCCTTGTGTCGCGTGGCTTCTGCACGTTTCTCTCTCCACACCTTCTAGTTACTCAGCTGCCCTTGCTGTCTCCTATCTGCAGCGGAGCTGTGAGACAGTGCGGCCAGCAGGCCTCTGCCGGCCTGGGAGTCAGTTACCTGTAGAGCTGTCGTCTGGGAGTCAGTTACCTGTAGAGCTGTCGTCTCCGTGGCAGATCCTCTGTGCTCAGGAAATAGCTGTGGAGATGGGGAAGGTATACATGGTTAGCTTGTCTCAGGACACATCTGCAGGCCACAAGCCCTACCTTGGCATCTTCACACTGTCTCTCAGGGACTGTGGCCCACATAAAGAGCAATGCTCACATTAGGTCTGGGCACACTCATGACCACAGCAGGGGAAGGCCAGACGCTACAGGCAGAGGGACACACTGTCAGCATCAGGTACCTCCTGCACTGGACCTGGTCCCAGAGCTCTTGGTACTGTGCAGCAGTGAGGGCAGAGGCAGTATACAAACAGATGTGAACATGGGTCAGTACACACCTAAATGTGAACATGGGTCATTACACACCTAGATGTGAACATGGGGTCAGTACACACCTAGATGTGACCATGGGTCAGTACATACCTAGATGTGAACATGGGTCAGTACACACCTAGATGTGAACATGGGGTCAGTACACACCTGGATGTGACCATGGGTCAGTACACACCTAGATGTGAACATGGGTCAGTATACACCTAGATGTGAACATGGGGTCAGTACACACCTAGATGTGACCATGGCATTTTCCTTTCCTACAGATTAGTAACCTCCTAATGGGCAAGGAGTAGAGAAAACATTATATGACCCCATAAAAACTTGTCTGGGGAATGCATATCTGCTGGTTTTCTCCTAAGCCTGAGAGTGGCCCCTAGGTGAGCAGCAAGGCCAAGAGGCATCAGGTACAGGACTGGGCCTGGGCTCCTACACAGTAAAGCCCGGCTCCCCTCTGCCAGCCACTGAATAAGACAGAGAAAGCAGCTTAATTTCTTTGCACCTTGGTATTTATTTTATGTGTGTATGTGCACATAGGTGCATGCATGTGTGCATGCAGGTATAAGTATATACAGGTGCACATGTGTGCGCTTGCTTGCAGAGGCCATGGACTGACCTTGAGTATCATTTCTCAGGAGCTCTCCATCTGGTTTTCTTTCTCTTTCTCTTTCTCTCTCTCTCTCTCTCTCTCTCTCTCTCTCTCTCNTTTTTCGAGACAGGGTTTTCCTGTGTAACAGTCCTAGCTGTCCTGGAACTAGCTGTTGTAGACCAGGTTGGCCTTGAACTCACAGGGATTCATCTGCCTCTGCCTCCCCAGCGTGAGTGCTGAGATTAAAGGCGTGTGCCACCAATGCCCAGCCTGGTTTTGAGACAGGATTTCACATTGGCACTTGGCTTACTGATTAGGTGAGACTTGCTGACCAATGAGCTCCAGGGCCCCACCTCCCCAGCACTGGGATTACAAACACACACCACCATGTCTGGCTTTTTATGTGGGTCCTGGGGATTGAACTCAGGTCTTCATGCTTACACAGTGAGCACTTTAACAATGGAACCATCTTCCCAGCACATGTTTTAGTTTGTCTTTAAATGGGCAAGCATACCTACCCTAACAACCACCGTAATAGTGAGAGCATACTGAGCATGTCCTCAGCCTGTGCCCGGGTCTACAGGGACTCAGTAAACAGTTGATACAGCGCGGCTATCTTTGTGAATCCATGTCACCTCACTGGTGTGTATAAGCTTCCCTTTGTCACCGTGCCTTGTAGCTTTGGGAGTTGGCTGAGTCAGTACCTGGGTTCACACTGAAGCAAGGGTGAGTGCTATGATCTAGGGGGGCAGAGGAGGCCTCCTGAGTTGTTCTTTTTCTTCTTCCAGTATATTTGACTAAAAACAAGTGGATCTGCTACCAGTAAGAGACAGCTCCTGGGACCCAGTCCCCAGTTCCCACTCACATCTTGTTCCGCTTCTCATCATAGGACAGGATCTTGGTCACATCCCAGTCCCCAGAGGTGATGGACTGGATGTTGTCATTGCTGCTGTTGGGCTGAAATACAGACAAGATGTTAGGAGGAGATGCTGGGCTACAGCTTTGGTGTCTCATTCTGGAGCCTGTCAGGATGAGGCCATATCCAACCCCTTCCTACTTCTCTTTTGTGTGGCTTGGCTTGAACTCAGCATTGTCTGTGATGGACTCTGATGCCCACTCCCTGGTCTGAGTGTCACTGATGGGAGTATCACTTGGTCCATCAGCAGGGCTTGTCCCTGGTACCAGATCCCACATCCTACAGAATCATATGTAAGGCCAATGTACTTGTGAATTTAATGTTTGTGTTACAGCCCAGGATGGAGGAAAGAGTGTGTAGGGGAAAGGATGAAATGAGGCAAAATCAGGAAGGAGTTGGGAGGGATGACCTCACTGTAGTTCTTTGGATCGTCTCTGTCATTCTTGCTGGGGTCCAGCTGCCACAGGGACTGACTGACTCCTTCCCAGCTAGCGTACTTCTCAAGTGTCTCCCAGAGCTCTGTATACTAGTCACTCAGACCTGCCATCAAGGTACCAGGTGCAGGCAGCATTCAAATTATCAGCTGGGGTGCTGAGGTGTAAGTGTGGACGGCTGTATTGAATGGCATGTGCTCTGGGGAGCCAGTGTGGGGGATAGAGCCTAGCTCAGGGGATGGAGGCCAACACTTGGAGCTGCAGACTGTGTGTGCGCGTGCGTGCGCGTGTGGGGTGNNNNCGTGCGTGCGCGTGTGGGGTGTGTGTGTGTGTGTGTGTGTGTGTGTCTGTCTGTCTGTCTGTGTATTCAGGAAAACAGTGCAGCCTCAGGCAGTCCTCGGCTTGCAAGCAGAGGCCAGAGCAAGATTGGGTGCCTAGAGCAAGGCGGCGGCGGGGGGGGCACTTTCTGATGGATGCTAAGGGATTCTCAGCAACTTCTGATCATCTACAAGAATTTAGAAACTGGGATTGAATGCAAGCATCATAATTTTTAAAATCTTGCTTAAAATGGTCCCAGTGAGAACATGAACAAATAAAATCAGGTTTTAGATATCCTGTAAGTCATGTGATTAAGTGACAAGAAAACAGAAATGCCTGCCTAAGCCGGAAGTAGTCATCATTCCGACCCAAGACATTTCGGGGGTCCTTCTTTCCTCCCTCCCAGATATTCCTTGAGGGGATTGTCCTGCAGTCTTTCTTCTGGGTCCACACCATATACATGCACCTCCTACTTCCTATCCACAGCGTTTCCAAACAGCCTTCTTCTTAATTATATCTTACATACTTGCTCCCATTCGTCATCACTTTAATTAACTTTAAAATAAAACCTGCACACAGAGGATGGGGTTGGTGACACAGAGTGCCAAGTACATGCCCATCCGTCTTAAAACTCAGCATCCAGACAGCTGTTCCCATGGTGACCTTGCTTGTAGGCAGCATTCCCAGATATCCACTGCCCTGCCCAGCAGCACTGGTCAGTCGTCTGACCAGGACAGGTGAGTTTGAGTGGCAGCTACAGTATCATTAAGGTCAGATACGCTTCTGGCTCATGGTAGTAGCAGTACTGGAGTTAGGGGGAGACTTATGAAGGACCTGGAGCAGCAGCCTTGAGAGAAGGGGAGTGTCAAGAAGGACATCTTGAATCCTCATTGCTAGTCCCTGGATTCCTCTATTGTTGCTAGAAATGTCATATCCCATGCTCATGGTCTTGACTCCAGCCACTGCCCTGCTCAGAGTCTCTGCATTTGGACAAATGGCATGCTGCCCTCACCCTTGGAACCCATCTGTGAACATCAGCCTCCTGGGCTCCGCAGGGTCCCCGGAAGGTGAGTGTGCTCACCATGAGGCTAGTCTACCAAGAGCACAACAGTATGTAAAGTAGTGGAGTTTACCTGGGACGATGACACAGTGATGTGGTAGAACTTCCCCCGGCCCCCTTGTGGGATCGCTCTGACAAAGAAGAACTTGCGGCCATCCTTGGAGAACACAGGTTCTTCATTCTGTGGACAGAGGTGACCTGTCTGTCAACACAAGCTGATGGGAGCATGTAGAGCGAGTAGGGGAAGAGGCACCCTCAGGTATCTCATGTGTGATTTCTAATGAGGGAGGGAACTGAAAGGGGGGGGTTCTGCGTGTGGTTTTCACTCTCTTTGGGACTAGAGAGTGGGTTTGGGTTTTCTAAAAGCAGAGGAAGAAAGGGGCACCCAAGTTCATAGACCAGGGCTGGAGATGGCTCAGTTGGCAGAGCGCCTGCTGTACAAGCATGAGGACCTGGCTTCAGATAACCGGAACCACGTGAAAAGCAGGGAGCGGCAGCAAGAGTCTGCGATCCCAGTGCTGTGGGAGCAGGGACAAGTGGATCCCCAACATTTACCGACCAGTCAGCCTAACGTACTTGCTGAGCTCCAGGTCAGGGAAGGATCCTATCTCCAAAATAAGGGGGAGAACATCTGGGGAAGATACCTGACATCAGCCTCTGACCTTCACACACACACACACACACACACACACACACACGTATATGTACTCATGTGCACACCTGTGTACACACCTACAAACGTGCATTTACCACCCCCCCACTTGCAAATCACATTCCGGGGCAGAGTCAGATAACACTGTTGCCCACAGCATGCAAAGATCCGTGAGAAAATGGACTTGTGCACACATCAAGCACACCTCATGAGTGGGAACTAGGCCCAAGGACACACACTGGACTTCAGTCATTGCTGTGAAGGCCCAAGCATGCAAAGCTGCTGTATCGACTTTTGCCACACACCAGCTCAAAGGCAAATGGGAAGAACAGTCAGAGGCAGCGCTTTCCTCTATTCTAGTCCTGTCTTCTTTTCCTTAATAAAGTCTCTCTCACACTGATTCACCCATCGAGGAGGCACGTCCAACGGACCAATTGTATCTATTTTAATACAGCAGACAGCAGACAGAGCCCTTTTGGGCCTGGCTCTCGCTAGGGACATCCCAGAGAGGCAGGTGCTAGATAGTGCATCCGTCTGGACAACAGTCACTTCGCCCTGAAATCAACCCTGAGGTCAGGGCGACCAGCTGGAAGTAAGGCCCGAGGGGTATCCTGCTACTGTGCTCTATTCCGGCACCCCAAGAGCTGAGCAGGCAGGTACTTGCAGCCCTTAGCCCGTCCTGCGGGGANCCATCCTGCGGGGAGTGGCCACTGATGGGCACAGAGAGATTTTGGCTCGGTAGCATCTTTACTACACTCTGAAGCCAAAGTCTGGAGGTTTCTGTCAGTAAATGCCAACTAGCTGGCTCCTCCAATTATGGCTAAGGTGTATCTATATTGTGATTCAGGAAGCTGCCTACTAATGCAAGGATGAGAACAAATAGTAAACAAAACGCAGCTGGCCCAGGAAAAACTCATTTCCCCACAGTGAAGAAACACATGCAAATACGATGTGCTCAGAGCAATGAACTAACATGTGATTAAAATGACATTTAATCTTCATGAATATTTGCAATAAAATGAAACCTTTAATCTGCAAATATTGATTTTTCTATTTAGAGCTGGGAGTGTGGTATTTAACAGGAGAGGGAGTGGGAAAGAGCAGCTGTTAATTTGGCTTTTGAGATGAACTTCTGTTTGCTAACCATGGATGGATGAGGCAATAGCACCCTAGTTTTCTGGGGGACATGTTTGCACTTTGGACAAAGATTAAATGTAATATGATTAATTCTGGACAGAAGCATTATACTCATATTGAGGAGGCCTTAGCTTCTGAGGTCACTGGCCCACTGCTCTCCAGAACCTTCCAGAATGTGCTGAGGAAGGCATCTACCCATCTTTGGAAACCTGCTCTGCTCATAGTGTGTGTGTGTGTGTGTGTGTGTGTGT
>LOEQ01000537.1:539619-549733 GCA_001685075.1 Bramus lutescens | reverse complement strand
GTGTGTGTGTGTGTGTGTGTGCGTGCGTGCGTGCGTGCGTGCGTGTGTGTGTATGTACACTGGAGACTAGATGGCAATCTTTGACTGTCCTCCCTCGGGACAGTCACCCTGTGCTGATTTGGTTAGGCTAAATGGTCAGTGAATTCTAGGGATCCTCCTGTCTCCACCTTCCAAGTGTAGGGATTGCAAATGTGACCCACAATGACTTGTGCTTGTTTGTATAGATTCTGGGGGTTGAACCCAGTTTTTCATGCTCACATGACAAGCCCTTTATGGGCTGAGTTATCTCCTCAGTTCAGTAAATAAACTTTTAGTGACAAAGAGCAGGGCTTTTTTGATGTGGGCACCAGGATTTTAATACCAGTTCTGCCTCTTGTTTGATGTTGGGGGAGTCTGGTTTCCTGTCTCTGCTGCCTAACTGGCCCAACGCTCTCCACAGCTGGCCTTCCAGGAGTACAGTCTCTGTGTGGCTTCTGCCAGGTTCTCCCATAGCTCTTCTCCTCTGACCTTCAAGCCCAAAGTTTGAAATCACAAAACCAAATATCTGACTAAATATGTAAGACAGCCAGAAACTCACCCCCAAGACCAGCTTCAGCCAGGCTGCAGTTCAGAGCTCAATGCCCAAGTGTGCTGGGGCTGAAGGGCCTTCATGGATCTGCACCGGGGCCAAGTTGCCAGTCTGGCTGCAGTGATGGGCATGCAGGTGGCCAGAAGAAATTTACTATTTCTCTAGCATATTCTTAGAGTGGAGGACCCTTGCTAGAGGTATGCACATATATGCACCCTTTCTTTTTGGCTTCTGGGGTTCTCTTGGGGTCCATTGTGAGGCTCCAGGAAGGAGATGGAGAGAAAAGAGCAGGCAATGAGGTTTGGGCATGCAGAAGGCTATGGTCATCAAGGCCAGTAGCACTGCTGTGGTCCAACCAGCCTGCTAGCAGCACAATGGGGAAACTTGTCAATTGGAGCAGACAGGACCCCATGGGTCTCCAGGGTCTTCTGGGATGTTGCGGCAAGCTGTTGTAATATATAGAAGGTGGATGGATAGTGGAGTACGGCCTCAGTGGATATCCCTAAGTCATGCCTGTGGCCTCTGATAAGAAATGCTCATGATCCTGAAGGGGGCAGCCAGGGGCTTGCTGGCAGCTGATGGCAGCTCAGCCTTACATAGGCTCCCATGATGCCCTGCAGCACCACAGCATTAAGGATGCAGAAGGATGCAGATCAATTCCAAAAGTAGTGTCCATGCATCCTTTTAGGGGAAACTGATACATCGGGAAACTATTTGAACTTGGATTTCTCTAGCGCTTAAGTGTTATGACCCCCTTATAGAGTCTCAGATCACGGTATGTGGGCAGTCAGCCTTACTGAGGCTTGTCATGGCAGCCCTGGCCAACTCGCAGGGTTCAGGACCATGGTGTGTAGATAGCCTCACTGTGGCTTCTCACGGCAGCCCAGGATGGAACACACCTGTCTTGTGTGAATGGATGGGTGGCCTCAGAGATGAGTGTCCTCATAGGGAACATGGTGCTTTTAATAAAGCATTTAATAAAATGGGTATTCACAGCACCGTGCCTTCTTTAGCTCTGGTTCCTCTCACATTTAACACGATTGCTTCTTCAAATATCAGCTACTTGCCTGGTTAATTAGAAATTTACATTTTAAGACAGTAAAAGCAATTAATTTAATGCCACTATTCCTCTGTATTCATGCTGCTGGTTCCCTGAGTGCTGTTCAGGGGTTCAGCATTCACACCCAGGTCTGAGCTGGTGGCTTTCGTCCGCATCGTGAGATGTTCAGTCAGAGAACATAGGAAAATCCAGCTGGTGTTGGTTCTGTGGCCACTCCGCCATGCTGAAGAGGAAGACAGTGGAGGACAGCTGGAGGATCTGTCCCCAGACCCCCAGGACAGCATATCTGTAGAGGCCGAAAAATGCAGGCCCATTTCCACCTTGTCTGATGATCAGAGAGTTTGGAGATTGACAAACGTAGTTACAGTCCCAACTCAGGATGTGATAATTTGGTTCTTTTGAAATTAAGATAGTGCCATGGCATCCTGACAGGTGGTCGGGATATGCAAACGGACTTCTTCCCCCTATTTTGTAACTATGAGGTCACCTAGGGAAGGACGGTCTTCAGAACATGTGACCTAGAGCAGCTTTGCTACCTAGAGAGCAGAATGCTGATGATTTGATGTCTCAGCGTGATAAAGCAATTGACTGAGTTATCCTATGTTAATAAAGTCTTTTGCTATCCCGCCCCATTTATGTTGGGTATAAAAGTTGTGGAAAAATAAATACAGGGGATTTCAGGATTTCAGTCACTGGAATGCCTTCCTGGTACTTTCTATAGTTTCGGTCCTGTTATTTTTTATGCGTCTTCATATTCCTTACTTATATTTCTAAAATTCCCATGGCCCTACCCTGGTAAGAGGTGATTTTGTCAAGGGCAGTCTATTCATACAATGGAGTATTAATAGACCTTGATAAAGGGATTGACATCCTGGTACATTCCACATACAACATATGCTGATGGAGAGTAAGCTGATTCATTTTTTATAGCTAAAATTCTTTAACTGACCAAATTTATATTTATTGAGTAAAATCATGATTTTGAAATATGTATGCGTTGAAGAATGACCAAATGGAGTTAATAAATGCATACATTATAACCTTCTAATTTCAAGCATAGTTGGAATCTACTAATAAATCTTACTTTCTTTAAATTTATGTGTATGAGCCTGTATGAGTCTATGTGCACCATGGGCCTGCAGAAGCCTTTGGAGGCCAGAAGGGGGCATCAGATACCCTGGGACTGGAGTTACAGATGGCTGGTGAGCTGCCATGTGGGTGCTGGGAATCAAACTTGGGTCCTATGCAGAAACAACCAGTGCTCTTAACCACTGAGCCATCCCTCCAGCCCTGTGTAGATGTAAAGAATACAGCACTGTAACATGAATGGGCCTGNACTTCCTGTCTGGTTTTCCTGCCTATACTTCCTGCCTGGCCAATCAGCATTTATTTAAAACATGATTGACAGATTACACAGCACATTAATGACTGAACCATGCTGTGCATTAGAATCTCCTGAGCTGACCTGTCCTGAAAACAAGCTGAAACCAACCAACATTCTCGCAGCATCACCCACTCCCAATAGGTACTGATTCTGTCCTTCAAAGAATAAGCAGTCAATGGTAGTTAATTTGACTGCTAACTTTACTAGATTAGGAACCACTCAGAACATTGTTGAGGTACAACTTGGGGTCTGTCTGTGAGGTGTTTCCCAACAGGATTAACTGCTGGAAGACTCTCTGTGGGTGACACCATCGGTGGTCTGTGTTCCCAGCCTGAATAAAGAGAGAGAAAGGAGGAAGCTCACTGAGTACCAGCATTTATCTCTCTGCTTCTTGACTGTGGATACAGTCATGTGACCAGCTGCCATGACGTCCTGCCAATGTGGATTGTATCACTTCAACCCCTAAGCCCAAATAAACTCTTCCTTCCTTAAGTTTGTCAGGTATTTTGCTGCAGCAACGAGATGAATAACCGACGTCCCGAGTGCTCACCCCTCCGTGCCTGGCTTCTGCCACTTATCTGTATCCTCTAGTTTTATCCATGTTTCATTCTTCGCCTCTCTGTCTCTTGATGGACAGTCAGGTAGTCTTGGCTGTTGTGCACTGTGATGTCATGACACAGAAGTCATTTCTGTGTCATACAGAATGTGACATACACCCGGCAATGGGATTTTAGTTTTAGCTGTTTGAGCACCCTCCATGATATCTTCTACAGAGACGTTCCTGAATTACATTCTTGCTAATAGGCTGT
Source organism: Bramus lutescens (assembly GCA_001685075.1). Classification (NCBI taxonomy): domain Eukaryota; kingdom Metazoa; phylum Chordata; class Mammalia; order Rodentia; family Cricetidae; genus Bramus; species Bramus lutescens. Next base: position 545,912 of record LOEQ01000537.1, on the reverse strand, counting down.
CAGGGTTCCCTGCATCTCCGTATTGTCGCTAATACACATCTTTTGTCTTTTTGGTAATACCTGCCAGCTGTGCGGTTACTTCACTTTGTGACTTCACCCTGGTAACGTAGAGCATTTTTCATGTATCCTTTGGTCATTTGTGTCATCTTCTTTTGAAACATGCATATTTAAATTATTTACCATTTTGAAATAGAGCCATATATAATTTTCTAAAATTGAATAGTCTCTTTGGACTGGAGAGATGGCTCAGCAATTAGGAGCACTGATTGCTTTTTCTGAAGATACAAGTGGAGCCTCACCACTCATAAGGCAGTTTACAACTGCCTGTAATGTAACTCCAGTTCCAAGGGATCTATATCTTTTTCTGTCTTCTGTACATATTGCATGAAAATGGTGTCATATATGTGCACTCAGGTATAAACATACATGTAAAGTCAAATGTCTTAAAACTTTTGAGCTGTCTCTACTCCTGATATATTTAAGAAATAACCTCCTATCTCATGTGTAATAGGTTTCAATTTCTGTGAAAAAAAGACCTCACAAAAAGCAACTTCAGGGAGGTTTGTTCTGATTCAGAGGACATTTGTCCTCACAGCATCTGCAGCCAGGAAGCAGAGACCATTGAGTGCAGGTGTTCACCTTATGTCCTCTTTGTTATTCAGATGAGGGCTCTAGCTGTGGAATGGGGCTGCCTCGTTTTGCAGTGGGTCTTCACTGTGCACTGGGGTTGGCTGGTTTTGCAGTGGGTCTTCACTGCGCACTGGGGTTGCCTGATTTTGCAGTGGGTCTTCACTGCACACTGGGGTTGCCTGGTTCTGCAGTGGGTCTTCACTGTGCATTGGGGTTGCCTGGTTTTGCAGTGGGCCTTCACTGCGCACTGGGGTTGCCTGGTTTTGCAGTGGGTCTTCACTGTGCCCTGGGGTTGCCTGGTTTCGTGGTGGGTCTTCACATGTGCCCAGAGACTTGTCTCCAAGGGGATTTCAGGTCTTGTCAAGCTGACAACCAATGTCAACCACCACAGGTTTAAGGCTTTTCTACCTCTTTGTAAAGTACCCTTAGACTCTTGGTAGGGACAACAGGGCATCATGGGCCATTCTGGATAATGTGGGCTTCTTATCAATGTTTATCTTCCAATCTACAAACACAGAACATCTTTTCATCTGTGTCTTTTTTCAATTTCTTTCACCAATATTTTTTAGTTTTCAGTGAACAGATCTTTGACTCTTTGGTTAAGCTTATTCCTAAGTATTTTAGTATTTTCACAGATTTTGTAAAAGGAATTGTTTTCTTTTCAGATTTTTGTCTATATGTAGAAATGTCACTGATTTTCAAAAATTAATTCATTCTTTCATTTTACATTGCGACCACAGTTTCCCCTCGTCCCTCTCCTCCCAGCCTCTCCCCCCACCTCCCCTCTGCCTCCCCTCTCCCATCCACTCCTCCTCCATTTCTATCAGAAAAGGGCAGGCCTCCCATGGATATCGACAAAACATGGCATATCAAGTTGTAGTAAGACTAAACACCTCTCCATATATTAAGGCCAAGCAAGGCAACCCACTATGAGGAATAGGGTCCCAAAAGACAGTAAAAGAGTCAGAGACAGCTCCTGTTCCCACTTTTAGGTGTCACACAAAATGACCAAGCTACATAACTGTCACATATGTGCAGAGGACCTAGGTCAGACCCATGCAAGCTCCCTAGGTGCCAGTTCAGTCTCTGGGAGCCCCTATGAACCCAGGTTAGTTCATTCTGTGGGTTTTCTTGTGGTGTCTGCGACCCCGTGAGTCCTACAATCCTTTTGCCTTCTCTTCAGCAGGAGTCTCAGAACTGGTCATCTCCTGGGATCAGGCAAGACTCCTAGCAGAAGGATTGGGACACCAACCCAGCCACATAACCTTGAACCTACCATCTGTTTGCCTATGGGATGTGCTGGGGAAAGAGTAGAACAGAGATTGTGGGAGTGGCCAACCAATGACTGGTCCAGCCTGAGGCCCATGCCATGAGAGTGAACCCACCCCTGATGATGCCTGGAGCACCAGGACCCAAAGGCTGGATGGCTTAGAGACCTAGGATAGAATTAAACACTACTGAAGGCAGAGACTCACAGCCAAACATTAGGTTGTGTTTAGAGAATCCTGCTGAAGAAATGTTACTGATTTTTATACATTGATTATGTATCCTGTACTTTCACTGTCTTTATTCTAATATATATATACATTAGAATATATATATATAATATGAGTGTATGTGTGTTTAAAATCTTTAGGATTTGCTACAATAAGATTATGCCATCTGAAAACAGAAACAATTTAATATTCTCCTTTTTGAAAACAGGGAGAATTCCCTCCTTTCAATGTGGACACCTGGGAGGCAGAGGCAGGCGGATCTCTGTGAGTTTGAAACCAGCCTGGTCTATAAGAGCTAGTTCCAGGACTGCTAGGATGTTACACAGAGAAACCCTGTCTCAAAACAACAACAACAACAACAATAATAACAAATCAATGTGGACACCTGTCATTGCTCTTTCTTGCCTAGTTATTCTGCCTGGGACTCTCAACTCCATGCTGAACAGAAGCCATGAGAGTCAGTAAACCTTGCTTTGCACCTCATTTAAAGGGAAGTTTTCTGTAGTTGCTTTCTTCAAGATTAAAATCTTCTGTCATGGAGGGAAGGAAGCTCATTAATACACAGATGTTAAAAGACGGGTGAATCTAAGGGGAGCGGAGCCATTTCATCCTCCAGGGAAGCTCATTAAGCTCAGGGAGTAAACAACCCAATAGTCGCAGGAAGTCTCCGAAACTGACCAGGGTTTCTCAGGCCCTCCCTTCTCAAGAATACTTTGCTCTGTCATCGTTCCCTATCTGGGATGGGTAGATGCTTATTTACATCTCTTTGGGAATAATGCTACACAACAGGAAGGTGTTCCCAGTTTTCACAGTCAAGCTTCTTGTTAGTTGTGGATTTATCACATATGTCCTTGACTGTAATAATGTTCAAAATTTACAGAGCCTAGCATGGTGCTGGATATAATTCTTAAGTAGCAGTTTAACTAGACAATAATATAGATAACAGACTTAAAAATGATCATTTATTTCCTATCTGATACTTTATCTTGTATAAGATGAGCATATATATAATAGATATATCTATCTATTATATATATAAACACTTTAGATGCTGATGGTCCTGGGTGTAGAGAGCCGTGTGGAGCTGCGCCTTAAAGATGGCGCTGGCTTCTGCTCTCCGCGGTCCCGAAAGCGAGGGCTCTCTATGAAAAACAACTCCATATATGGCCCGAGTCCGTTTGAGCAGCGATCACTCCCGGATCGCATGATAGTCTTAAGGGGCTTGCGTATGCATGGACCAATGGACAGTGCCTACGTGGCGATCCAGGGTTGGTGGCCTTGGCCTACTTGAGGGCTTGGAGAGGCTTGCCCGGAGAGAGAGAAGAAGATTGTTCAAGGTTACTGAATAAACAGCTTGCGAGAAGAGCTCCGGTGTTGCGTCATTCCTTGCTGGACGAGGGTGGGCGCGACACCTGGGAGGATAAAGAACTCTGGGCATGCTTGCTTCTTGGGGTGCCCAAGTCTTTTCTCTTGATAACCTCCTGGATTAAGCTTGCTGTTAACTTGGAAAGAGGGAAATAAAGTGATCCCACTGAGCCATCCCTCTTCTGGATAAAACTGGCACTGAACTGAGAAAAAGATGTGTTCAGAGGTAATTGTGCGTTTGTGGGGCTCTTACTCTGAAAAGTGACAAAAGATGCGTGGTCACCAGAGCGCCAGAGTACACGTAGGTACCCAGGAGGCTTGAATAAGAAATGTCTCACACAAGCTCAAGTGTTTGAACATGTGGTCCTCGGCTGGAGGTGGTATTTGGGGAAGTGTGTCCCCAGGGCAGGCTTTGAAAGTTCAGAGCCTCACCCCACTTCCAGTGTGCTTTCTCTGCTTTGCGTTCCTGGCTGAAGATGTGAGCTCTCAGCTTCCTGTCCTGGCCACATGTCTCCCTCTGGCTGTCAAGCCTCCCACCATGATGGACCCTTATCCCTCAGTAATCATAAGCCTAAATAAACTCATTCATAAGTTGTTTTTGGCCATTGTGTTTCAGTGACCCACACAGGGGCTACTGGTGATAACTGGATGTTCAACAAATCGGATCTTCATGCCAGTAAAAATACATACCTATGCTTCTTAGTCATAATTCCTTCATATTCTTGGCTGTGAATTGAGCCTGGGGCTTTGGGCATGCCAAGCAAGTGCTCTACCACTGAGCTACATCCCTAGCTCTCTCTCTGATTCTTTGAATTCAAACCTGTTTTGATTTTTCTAGAAGGATTTGAAGATAATTTTATTGCCTCGGGAAGAATAAAAGAGAAATAAGTTCTCTGAACTTGGTCTGTCCAGCAAGAATGTGGAATGAGTCAAAAGAATCAACAGAAATATTGGGCTAGGCATTACTTTCTGGGTATGTTATGTCAAAAAAAAATGCATCACAGGGAGATTTGCCAAAGTTTCTCCTGATAGCTCTTACTTTTAAGGCTTTATTTTAATTAAAATTTGTGTGTATTTGTGTGAGTATGTGCATGTGAGTGTGAGGGCCCTTGGAGGTAAGAAGAGGGTGTCTGACCCCCTGAGCTGGAGTTACTGGCTGTTTTGAGCCACTTGGCACTGGGGCTGCAGTATGAACTCCTATCCTTGCCAAGGGCAGGATGCATCTTACCCACTGAGCCACCTCCCCGGGCCCTCCTGACCTGATTTGACTGATTTCTGTTTTTCAGAGCCGGGGACTGGGCCAAGAGTCTCAGGCACATACATGGCTTAAGTGCTTTACCAACGAGCCACACCTCAAACCCCAACCTCTTTTAATCTCTGGCCTTCAGAGCTTGCTTTAAGATGCCCTTCTGAGTTACGGATGAGAGAAAAATCTCAGGGATGTTTCTGGGGTCCAGGTTTCTGAGGAAACTTCTCACTGAGAGAGGTCACGCCTAAGAGTGAACGGGAGTACCAGCCACATCGGTATCTGCTTGCCATTACAGACTACAGCTAGGCGATTTTCTGGGCGCACTTTCTGAGTTCACCAACTACATCATCTGAGTGGGAGCTGAGATGTTCATCATTACTGTCCTGAGGGGGCAGTGACCTCCAGACTACCCCCCCCCACGGGAACCTGGCTTCTACAGAACTGTCTGGCAAGCATCCCGGGAGGATGAAGAAGAGGCGACTGTACACACACTGCCCCAATCACAATAGCAAACACACTTGGATGATCTCAGGTGGGGATCCCCGAATGACTCCTGCATATGAAAACCATGGTACCCACCCCTGTGAAGGGCTAGGGCAGTGGTTCTCAACCTTGGGTCACAACCCCTTTGGGGCATTGAATGACCCTTTCACAGGAGTAATCTAAGACCATTGGAAAACACAGATAATTACAATACAATTTATAATAGCAAAATTGCAGTTATAGAGTAGCAACAAAAATAACTTTATGGTGTGGGGGTCCCCACAACACCAGGAACTGTATTAAAGGGTTGCAGCATTAGGGAGGTTGAGAAGCACCAGGCTGGAGGGTCAGGGTGATGGAAGCATGCGGCATGCAGAGTTACCTGTCTGTGGAGCCAAGCTTCGCTTTCATCCTCATGTTTCTGAAATGGAATTGGAGCATTAGAAAGGTGCTTTTGTTTGCCTGCACACACCATACAGAGAACGATTTAATCACACCTACATGGCAACTGCGCTTGCACAGAGTGGCCACCCGGGCCTCTCAGTGTAGAGGTAATCCCTGTTCTCTTTGTCCTAGACTGTGGCTCACAGCCCAGCACAATCGTCTTCGGGCAAGGAGAATGCCACTGTTCTTCACAACCAGGGCCGTCCACAGTGGTGAGTGGTCCTGTGGAAGCTGATGGTATTTCTAATACTCGGTGATCACCACCGGCCAGCCTGTGCCCACCTAGCAGCCACACTAGCTAGGTGTGTGTCTACTTGACCATTCCCGTTGGTCAGTATGTTCCTTCAGGGGCAAGCGTCAGGTGCTGCACTGCTTGGAACTGGGGTGTGTGTGTGTGTGTGTGTGTGTGTGTGTACACTAGTCGGCACGGTGATCAAAATTCCAGTTTACAGTTCCAAGAAACAATCATGGAAAATGAAACGAAGCCAGTTAAAAGGGGTCAAAGCATGCATGGAAGTTGCTCCCTGGAGCTGTGTGTAAAGATTTACAAACAAATCATGTCCTAAGCATCAGATGGCTGCTTTGCTCAGTTGCTGCCCCCAGAGGTGCCACCAGCCTGGGGCTGG
>LOEQ01000537.1:521971-533690 GCA_001685075.1 Bramus lutescens | reverse complement strand
CCATCCATCCACACATCTATTCCAATCATTCCAATCTAATCCATCTATTCAGTCATCCAATCCATTCCTTGCATCTATCTTCTACTGTCCATCAATGCAATCTAATCCATTCATTCACACACCCTTCCAACCTACCAGTCTGTCTACTACCCATCTGTCTATCCACCCAACACACATCTGTCTATACAGGCTCCATATATGAATGTATCCACTGTCCATCAAAATGTATTAGGCATTTCCTGGGCAAATTACTGGTGCCATATGAGGGCATGCTGGGTGTTTCCTATGTGTCCCTGCAGGCGTCCTTTGCTTCCTCCATTCTGCTCCGTGCTCCTGTGGGTGCTCCCCAGTATGGCTGGTGTGATGGTTTGAATGAGAATGCTTCCTCATACGCTCATATATTTGAAGGATTGTTTCTAGTTGGTGGACTATTTAGGAAGGATTAGGAGGTGTGGCCTTATTGGAAGAGGTGTGGCACTGGGGGTGGACTTCGAGATTTCAAAAACCCATGCCAGGAACAGTCATTCTTGTTCTCTCTCTCCTTGTAACTTTTGCTTCAGATGTGAGTTCTTAGCCGCTGCTCCAGAGCCATGCCTGCTTGTGTGTTGCCACATATCCCACTATGATGATCCTGACTGACTCTGAAACTGTAAACAATCCTCCAATTAAATGCTCATGTAATGAAGACAGATGGTGTCGGGGCTCTGATTGCCTTATGGGGCACTGTCAAGAGGTTAAAGAGAAGGGAGAAAGAGGGTGATATTTATTTCTGTGGCTCTCTCCTCACAGTCCTCCATCAACCCAAGGCCCCAGTCTATGGGTGGCTTGCTCCATTTGACTCTCTCTGTCCTTGAGATCCAATTAGAATAACCCTTGACCCTTTTCTCAGACAGTAGAGCCCCTATTACTGTGATCATGGGCACTACAGCTTTCTGGGGTGTCCCGGTCCAGCTCACTTATTTTTAAGAAGCAGCTTTGCAATTCTGTGAGTTAAGCACACTTGGGGGACTGTTTTATCTCTTCTGGAACACAGAGGGACAAAAATGTCTGTTCACAGCTGTCCCTTTCAACAAACGCCTCGCCAAATAACACGCTAGCGCTTGAGGGCGAGGCTAGAGTCTCTTGCACATCGAGCGAATCTCTGGGCCCTGTGGACACCTGTTGTTGGCAGACAGCAGGCGTGCATCCATTCTGCCACGCCCCAGTGCATGCGGACATGTCTAAACACAGGCTGCAGGCCGTTTTCTGTCACGTCCTGTACTCTGGCAGATACCCTCAAACCGGTGTCCTGGTTTGCTAGCTATGTCTCATGGGAGGAGACTAGCTGTCACTTCAGCCCTTTGTGCTCACCATTGGTCGACTCACCAGCCTTGTGACACAGCATGGAAAACCCTTGTCCAGAATGCTGCCAACACTCAGATGTCAATGCTGCTTTTTCTGTTGACGTCTGCTCTATTCACAGGCCTGCCAATGAGTTCATCATTCACGACTGTCTCCCGACAACAACCTCAGAACACCCTGGGTGCCTGTGACACCTGAGACACAGCAATGAGCACCAGACTGTCCCGTTTCTCCCCTGGAAATGTGGCTAAGGAGACTTCTGGGACTCCGATTTTCAATTCCTATAGGCTAGGCATTTTAAATAGTGAAGATGCTAATTCAGTGGTTGGTAGTGACTCTGGGAAAACATTTGCAGTGATTCTATAGCACAAAGATTTCTCACTCCCCAGCCTGGAACGACTGTGCCATTCCCACCACCAGTAAGGGCTTCCCACATTGAGTAGCCGGGACCCACCACAGTGTGGCGCTGTGCCTAAACCGGAAAGGAGGAAGGCTGAGTTTCACAGAGATGCTGGCACAGGCTGAGTTTCACAGGGGTGCTGGCACAGGCTGGATCAGAGATACTGTGCATGGAGGAGGAGCTTGTGGTAGAGAAGGCTTGGCAGTGTCAGCTGACCAGGAAACAGTGGCACACCAAGTCCTTGTGTACAATCTGGGAGTACAGTACAGGCTGTGTGCTGGATACACACTCAGATGTGTGCACTATCTCTGTACTGCTCTGTACCTACACTTGATCTATGACACACCCGTCCCTATATATAGCCTTATTTCTATCTATATCCAGATCCACATGTATATCCATATTTTTAAAAAACTGCAATGTCAAAAAGATATATTTACTTAATTTTATGTGTATGGTGTGCTTGTATGAATTATGAGTGCCACAGGGCCATTCTTGATCTTGACATGTATTTCCCAAGACACCCCTGTTGTTGGCAGGTTCCTGAAATGTCCGAGAGGTGCTCCCAACACTCCCACGTGTGGCTCCTGCTCTGGCCCTTCAGAGTCCGCAGCAGGGTGCTGTCACAGCTTCGGAGACTGCATTGACAGGGAGACTCTCCATTGCCCAAGGGCCTAACACAGCTCATGCTACATAGACAAATGAGGGCATGGGAGCTACATGGGAGGATTCACAGGGCCAGCATAACACAGCATCCCAGAGAAGCCAGGCTGGGTGGAGGCAAAGAACAGCCGTGCATTGGGGAACTGACAAGGTGTCTGGTGTCTTTCTCTGCCCTGTGCCTGCCTGATGACTATATGCCTGCATCTCCAGGATTCCTGGTTACTTCTTTCTACATTTTCAAGGGCATTAAAATTTCTTAAAATTGTATGTGTGTACAGCACCACAGTGAACATGGGGAGGTCAGGAGACAGCTTTTTTGAGTCAGTTCTGGATCAAACTTGGGCCTCCAGGCTTCACTGCAAGCATCTTTACCCACAGGGCACATCTCCCCACCCCCACCCCCATGGCACTTTAAGTCTCCCTCCTACCCTGCATACAACAAGTGTCTCATTTCATTTTATAATTTTGAAGTATTACTTTTTACTTTTAATTATTACATTTCTGTATGTATATTCCATGTGTATGGGGGTGCCTATGGAAGCCAGAAGAGGGTGACAGAGTCCCCTGAAACTGGAGTCACAGGTAGTTGTGAGCTGTCCAGCAGGTGTGCTTGGAACCAAACTCGTGGTCCTCTGCAAGAGCAGCAAGCACTCTCAATTACTAGCTATCTCTCCAGCCCCTTATTTCCCTTTTCCTTAATGGAGGCTGTTGTTAATGTCTAATGCCAAGCATTAGCCTCCACCCTCAGAAAATAACCAGCACAAATGAAGAAATCGACCTCCAAATCCTATGAAAAGAGAAACTTTGGTTCTAATATTTAAATTGTCTTACTCATTGGGCAAATTTGTCCTGAACTGAAATAATGCACCACTCCTTGTTGCAGAATGGTAGGAGACTTACGTGTGTGTGTGTGTGTGTGTGTGTGTGTGTGTCTATCCCTACCTCAACCACTCCACATCGCAGGCGGGGCAGAAACAGAAACAAATCAATAAAGAAAAGCTGGCCCTCTGGATGCCTCGGTTCTGAAGGAGAGAGCAGACAGGTAACCTGAGCTCCCCAAAGGGCTTTCAGGGCATAGAAGACCCTAGTGATAGACGATAGGAGGTGCTAGAGTGATCCATTAGGTAGCAGGTTTGAATGACTGGCTTAGGCTGTTAGAAAAGCTGTTTAGTTTTCCTCTGTGAGGAGGGAAGCTGCAGACGCTCTGAGCAGGGGCCTCATGACCCACTGTGGCTTAAATGTCACTCTAGCTACTGTTTGGAGATACAATGGGTAGGGAAGCAGGAGACTGACAAGCCATGGGGTGATACTGCTAGGCACAGGAAAGGATACACAGGGAGGAGCAGATCCCTGGGGCAGTCAAGGACAGCCAGCCAGCCGGTCAAGGTGAAGATGGAGTAGCCTGGACTGGGGTAGGAAAACTGCAGGGCTTGAGGGCAGGAAAGGGATCAGGCATCCCAGCTTATTAGACTGTCCACTTTCAGATGCCAATGAGAAATGGTGGCTGACTTCAACAAGCCCTCCTACAGAAGCCAACAAGATCATGCAAAGTTATAAAGAGCATCCCTTCCTGTGTTGACTGCTTTTGACTGCCTGGCAACTTTCATCCCTGTTGGTGTAGAGGAATCTTATGGACTCTGCCTGCTGGATCAGCAGGAATCCAGCAAGTTCAATGCCGCGTTTGTCGAATTGTCTCTAGATATCCAGCTTCTCAAATACCATCTGGACCCATCTGAACATTTTCTTACATCCTTTGTTAACTCTGGAGTTAAATCTTCAACTCAAGTCCCCTGTCTCACCTGGGAATCATAATTTGACCACATAATTGACAATGCCCAGTGGTGATGCTAGGCAGCCAGTTAGCTATGTGAACGTAAACTTCTTTGACAAGCAGGGGACATTTGAGAAGAGAGATGTGGCCTGCAGGGAATACTACCATCAAGGAGACTGCATGGGTCAGGGCTATGCTCCCTGAATCACATCCTAGAGTTTTACCAGCTACCCCGGAGACCACACACATTCTATGATAGGTGCCTTCCTCCATTTTACAGAGGAGAGAACAAGTGAGAGAGGCTGGAAATGTCTGGGGCCATGGGACTGAATTTAGTCAGTTGGTAGGGAACCTTATTTCTTACCAGGGCTTCTCTGGTTGGAGCTTTGTTGACACCAGGAGACCTCTTCCATCCATGGCTAGGGGTGGGGAAAGAGGGATCAGGGTAGCCCCACAATAAGACTAACCAGGCCCAAGATTTTGTTTGTGTCAAGGCTGAAAAATTCTGGTCTAGCAGGTGACATGGTCACCTCCAGACAAATGGTCTCTTCTTCCATACACCTTCATGATTCTTCTCAGACCCACAGATTTACATATCTATAAGGCTTTGCCTTATGTCCGTTTTACCCTCTACACTGTAGGCTCCATGCTCACCCACTATCAAATTCTTAGTGCCAGGTTGAATGACAGGCAAATACCAACTGTGTGCTCACATTGAGACTACATTCTGATACATCTGTGTGCATCTTAGGGCAACCTCTAGCGAGGTTAGGAGATGGCTCAGAGGCTAAGAGGGCTTGCTGGTCTCAGACAGGACCTCAGTTTGGTTTCTAGAACCCACATGGTGGCTTACAACTATCTGTAACTCTAATCCCAAGGGATCTGACTCCCTCTTCTGGCTTCTGCAGACACTGCATGCATGTGGTGCACATACGTCTATGCAGGGAAAACCACTCACACACATAAAAGAAAAATAAATAAAATTAAGAAAAGAAAACCTCAAGGAAGTGTGACAGAGAATCAATAGATGGAGTGGCATCTGTGTGTTACAAATTTGTGTTGCTCATGAAGCATGTTATTGTATTTAGCTTAAGAATTTAGAGCAAGCAGAAGACCTGAAAGCCAGTCAGCCTTCAAACTTCAAGTCCTGACTGCAGCTAATTTTTCATTGTCCTTGAAGCTAATCAAGTCTGCAGAAACAGCATCACCAAAATGACTGAACGAGACTCCCAATTAACTCAAACAGATGGCTGAAATTTTCCAGGTGACTTTCCATATTAATTCAGCATGTTGGCTGGACCAGGCCCCTGGAGGCTTGGCAGGGATTGGCTGAGAGGGAATTGATGGCATAGAGGGATCTTCAGGAGAGACACAGAGACAATAACCTGAGCTGTTTTATCTCAGTAAAAATAGCATCAGCCAAACTGACTGGTCTTCCTCCACCATTGCACATGGAGGGGGGGACTGCCCTGTGATGGGCCACCAGAGTCCTACCCTAGGAAGCTGCGGGGGCTTAGGTTTATGAAGACTCAGTAGGGGTACCTAATCCTGTTTGGCAAGGGATAAGACCAGTCCAGGGCAGGAAGAAAAAGGAAGAGGCTAGCCCTTTACAGATCACCAGATTTCCAAGCCTGGCCTTTCTCCATTTCCTCCCAGGGGCACCATGATAGTAGGTTCCACCAAAGAAAGGGGTTGAAGACCTTCAGTGGAATTCTTCAGGTGGGGAGTGGGTTGGATATGCCAAGCCCTCTCTGAAGAGCATTACTGTCATCCCTTCCCCAAGTGCCCAAGGCCCCTGCACAATTCTACTGGGTTCCACCATCTTCCCTTCTGTCCCCGTCTACTGATGCCAAATGAGTGCCTCTGCTTTGTGACTCTCCATGGGGGTGAAGAAAACTACACATTAGGAGAACTAGGATGCTATGTCAGGGAAAGGAGAATGGAGGGTGAGCGTGTGGTGGAAAACCCTCCCCAGGGGAGCGAGAGCAACTGGGCCAAGCACTTGCCCTTCCAGAAGCCGCCAGAGACTTCTAATAATGTGGAGATTTGTAAGTGATGGAAACATGAAGAGCCAAATTTTGTCATGTAGCCTGGGCACCTGCTGAGTCTCCAAACTGGGTGCTCCCAGCGCGGACAGTTCTATTTATAGACATTCAGAGTTCTAAATGTGCGGGTCCTCTCCCTGTTCTCCCAGAGAGGTATGGTGACTATGGAACCAGACTCTAGATGGTTCGTTCCCCAGATGGCTTGACTTCAAGCAAAGTCGATATTCAAATAATTTCACTTCGATGGATCCCATTTTTCTGATTTAACTAGAAAGTCTGTACAAAGTAGATGTTTGTAGCAATCGGCCAACATGATTTCCCACATGCACTTTGAAGCACATGCCTGCCACCTGCTGGGAGGTCTGGCCCTTTTAGAGCAGGACTCATCAGGCAGTTGTAGGAGATGCTTAGCTAGAGGTCCTCCAAAATCCTGAAAATGGGATGCTGCTCACAGAAATTGGATTCCAGGATTTTTTTTTTTTTGCATCAGGTCATCCAGAGGTTGCCATCCTTTTGCTGTGTGAATGACCCTGTTGTGACAGGGGCTGACCCAGCATGCTTTTCCAGAGGACATTCCTTCCTATGGGAAAGGTTATCTGGCCTGATATAAGGTCAGGAATAAAAGTATATGCTGCTTGGTGTTTCCCATTTATTTCTTCCCAGAAAAACTAACCACACATCAGCAAGGAAGGCTGGGAGAACCAAGTGCTTGGAGGCTAGCCAGTGCTACAAGAGAGCCCATTCTGGAGAAGTTGCATTAATGGCTTCCATTTGCATTTGTTTCTAACCCAACGGTGCAAGAAACCAACCTCATGCGAGGGTCATCAGGTGGTATCATCTCCAGGTCGTGGGTGGGTCCACTCAAGCCGATGACGTGGAGGGAGATGCTGGGGTTTTCACTGCCAGCCTGCAAAGCGAGGGACAGAGCTGTGAGGGAGCGGCTATGATGCCTGGAACCCCCTTGGCTTTGCAACATCTTGTCCGAAAGACTCACATCTGGGCACCGTGGAGCTTGATACTAAAGAGCATCATTTACAAGGAGGACAGATTAGTGTGTGTGTGCCCGCCCATATGTGTGTGTGTGTGTGTTTGCATGTGTTTGGAGGCCAGAGGACAATCCTGAGATGCCATCCACTGTCTTGTCTGATGACAGCATCTCTCACTGGTCTGGAGCTCACCAAAGCTGGCTTAGCAGTAAGCCTCAGGGATTTTGTCTTTGCCTCTCCAGTGCTAGGGTTACACCTATATCCCATCACACCCAGATTTTTATGTGGGGAATCTAACTCTAGGCCTCATGTTTACATGGCAAGTATTTTACCAGCTGAGCTCTCTCCATTCCTAATATACAGAACGTTTAAAAGGCAAAGAGAGATCTGGGTCAGCTCTGCCTGCCTAGGAGTCTTCTCATCTGCCCATTCCATCAAGTTCACTCCGTCTGCTAGTGTTGGGGGTACTTGGCTAGCCATGAGAAGGAAGAAAACTGCACAGGAGGGCAGAGAGAGGTACAGGGTCATGAAGAGGAGAGAGGAGCATGCACAGACGGTAAAGAACACTGATCTATGAGGGTCACAGCTCCCAGGAGTCTCTTTCTCAATAAGGAACCACAGCCCTGATCAGTTTCAGCCATCCTATCTCTCTGGAGACCAAATTCTGAACTGAGAAGGGCTGGGAGAGGCATGGCTCAGCAGGGCTGCTCAGACCAGATGTCTTCAACCTCTTGTACATTTAGGTTAGAAGGAATCTGTCCCACAACAGGGAACAAGTTGGCAGCTGGATACTCTGACTGGGAGTGGGAGAGAACAGGGCACATCCCAGAACTCTGTTGGTCAGTCTGTGGAATTTCTATTAAAACATGGACCCCCAAGCCTCAGCAAGACTGCACTTTCTAATTCCTGGTGGGGAGGACATGTCCCATAGCACACTGCCAAATCAAGGAACTTACTAGATTTTAGGCTGTCACTTATAAGGACAACTGTAAGGATATATGTATGTGTATATACATGTACACATGTATGTATGATTGGTGTATATGCATATGGCTGGTGTGTGCATGTGTGCATGTTTGTATGTGTGTATTAGGGGATATAGAAGAGCTAAGGAGATTTGGACTTAGTCTCATACACTATATTTAACTGAGTCCAGCTAGCCCTTCACTTTGTATACAATGAAGACTGGTGGGAAAGAGAGCAGAGACACCCAGTCAATGGCAAATCCACACTACGATGTCCCAGAGAGGAAAGGAGACAGGCTGTGTTCTCAGTGACTCATGCTCCTCCACTGTGGGACCCTAACAGGCACTGACCACACCCCAAAGGGCTATTGGTGGGAGTCTGTACCACCAGGTGGACTGAATGAATCACCCCAAATTCCTATGCTGCAGCTCTTGCCCTAGGTGGGTGGTATTTGAAAGCATGCTCTTATGGTAGTGATTAGGGTTAGAAGAGGTCATGTGGGTGGGGCCCGATGATGGCATTAGTGTCATTAAGATACCAGAGCTCTCGTCATCTGCCTCCTGAAGAAATAATGGGATGTGGCTCAGTTGGGAGAGAGCTTGCCTAGCACACACAGAGCACTGTGTTCAGTCTCCAACATGTATGAACTGGGAACAGTGATGCCGTCAATCCTAGCACTTGGGAGGAGGAGGATCAAAAGTTCAAGGCCATCCTCAGCGACACAGAGATCCAGGCCAGTCGGAAACATTTGAGACTCTAAAAAAAAAGGTACTCAAAAGAAGACATTAGTCTGCCAGCACAGAAGAGTCATCACCAGGACCTGGATCATCAACATCCCAACTTCAGACATCCAGCCTCTGGGAGGACACCACTGTGGTCATGATGACACCGCCGTGAGGACACTACTGTGGTCGTGAGCACACGGCTGTGAGGACACTACTGTGGTCGTGAGGACACTACTGTGGTCATGAGTACATGGCCGTGAGGACACTACTGTGGTCATGAGCACACGGCTGTGAGGACACTACTGTGGTCATGAGCACATGGCTGTGAGGACACTACTGTGGTTGTGAGGACACGGCTGTGAGGGCACTACTGTGGTCGTGAGGACATGGCTGTGAGGACACTACTGTGGTTGTGAGGATACTACTGTGGTTGTGAGGACACTACTGTGGTTGTGAGGACACTACTGTGGTCGTGAAGACACTATTGTGGTTGTGAGGACATGGCTGTGAGGACACTACTGTGGTCGTGAGGACACCCGACACTCCTGTGATCTGTGGTCGTGAGGACACGGCTGTGAGGACACTACTGTGGTCGTGAGGGCACTACTGTGGTTGTGAGGACACGGCTGTGAGGATACTACTGTGGTTGTGAGGTCACTACTCTGGTTGTGAGGACACTACTGTGGTCGTGAGGTCACTACTGTGGTCGTTAGGACACTACTGTGGTCGTGGGAGTGGCCTAAGCCTGTGGTGTTTTGTTTGGTAGCTGACACAGGCAAGCTCACTAGGTGCTCGCTCCCTCTGGTCCATGTTTTTGGGAACCGTGTTGAGCCCATCGATGTCATTCTCATCATGGGTCCTCCATAGGCTCAGGACTTCTCACCTATGGGAACATGCACTGCTAGTTTTTAGAGCAGCCAGATGGGTGAAGAGACCTCAGCTCAAACATTCCCTGGTAGGCATAGGATGGTGTCAGAGGTATGAGTGAGGCCCAGCAACATGGTGGGAGCCCAGCAGTAAAAGTGCCATGCCTACCTGTTCTCTAGCCTTAAAGCAGTCTGATGAGGCCCTTGGGAATAGGTTAGCTTGCTGTGTGCAGCCTAGGAGCAGGAGCTGCATCCGTGTTCCTTGGATGCCAACCTCCAAATGAAGGAGTCACAGAAGTTTCTGTATCAGGATCTGCCCTATGCATGGATGCTGTGATGTGATGCAGGGCTGAGGTTTGGAGGCCCCTCCCACTTTCCCGTGCCCTTCCCTGCTGCTCTGATGGCTCAGCCCTGTCTTCGTCTACTTTGGTCACCATAACAAAATATGAAAGACTTGGTGGCTTATGAACAACAGGCATGTAAGCCTCACAGCTTTGGGTCTGAGAGGCTAAGATCAAGGCGCTTGTTGATTTCCTGTCTGTGAGGGCCTGGGCCTCATAGATGAAGCCTGTTCCATGACTCCTCACATGGCTGGAATGGAAGAGAGAGTTCTCTGGCTCCTTCATATGACCCTAACCTCAATCACAGGGCTCCTCACCCATATCCTGGATCACCTCTCAAGAGCCCCATCACCTTGGGGTCTCAACATATGGATATTGGGGAACATAAGTTCTCAGACCAGCAGTGACTGTGGATAGTTTAGCCTCTTCATGGCCCAGGAAGCCAGAACAGAGAGAGGTCCTTCTAACCTACCAGAAGTTGCATCCCATAGGGAGCCAGAAGTGCAGACTTTTAGTCACCTGGAGTCATTGAATGGGGGTGATGTATTTATTTTGCTTATAAGGACCTTAGACAAATAATCAATGGTCATTCAGTTATTTAAAATAAAGCAAACCTTCCAACAAACTCAACAAAAATGGGACTTTAATGTGACATGCGTGTTTACTGTGCAGCAGGCAAAGACATCAGATTTTAGGACCTCTACACATGGAACCAGCGGCTGAATGAGCTCATGAATGACTCGGGTTGACTGAACCTGCTCTTTGCCTACCTTAGGGTAGTGGTAGGGCTTCACAGTGGGGTAGACAGAGCCTGTGTACGTCGGCAGCTCCATAACGGGAACCCGAGAGTCATTGATGGTAGCATATGCGAGCCTCGTGCCATCTGGTGACCACCAATGCGCGATGCGGCTCTTCAAAATCTCCTCTGTGGGAAAATAAAGCAGAAAATGGTGAGTAGAAGCTGATGCCGGGGAGATGGGGTTTCAGGGCTGCAGGGCTGCAGGACCACAGTGGGCTACAGGGGCTGCTCCTGGGAGCTGGTCAGGGACAAGTGACACCTTGGGCCTGTGAGTCCACTTTCCCTCTAAGCTTTTTCAGCTCAGTTTCTCTCATGGGGTTCAGAAGTGTCTGACACCACAGTGAAGCCTGACATGGTGAACCAAAGTTCAACCAAACACACGCTGGTTGCATGGAATTGGCTTTAGTATAAATTTGATCCCTGGGCCTAAGGAGTACTTTGTTTTTTTCTCCTTAACTGGGTAATCATTGGATTTTAATTATCTCATTCAATTTCCTACCTTTTCTTGATAATATTTGATACATATTACAAAGCTCTTTCTGTTAATGAGTGCTTTTGAGTTGGACTGTTATATAGCTGTAGATGCATGTGTGTATGTGTGTGTGTGTGTGTATAGGCACACATGTGCATATGCTGTGTCGTGTGTGCGGACACCAGTGCAGAACCTCACATGTTCTTTAGATGCTGTTCACCTTGTTTTTTTTTTTTGAGACAGGGTCTCTCACTGGCCTGGAAGTCACCAAGTAGGCTAGGCTATCTGGCCAGCAAACCCCAGGGCCCCTCCCATTTCCACCTCCTTGGGATTTTAAGCACAAG
>LOEQ01000537.1:485499-501645 GCA_001685075.1 Bramus lutescens | reverse complement strand
TCTCTGCCTTATTCTTTCCTAACGTGCACGGTCGTTCAAAATGGCAGGCTCTGTCCTCTGAACACTGTCAAAGCTCAGCTTGGCTGCGGAGTGAGGAGCTGAGGGGCTCTGACACATTGAGTATCTTGCTGGAGCAAAGGTCAAGCCTTAGGGCTGCCCCTGTGTCCCTAAGCCCCCGTGTCCCTAAGCCCGAGTACCCTCTCCAGAGCTCCCAAATGCCAGGGCCTGGATAGAACTAGTAAGAATCTCTGACTATGTGGACAGACTGGGACACCCAGCGGCCCCTGTTGGAGGAAGCCAACCTTGCTTAACACAGCTGCCAGATCCCCAAGATGGGGTGAGATGGGGACAACCACATTTTTTTAAGTCAAGCCCACTTTTAAGTTTCTGTATTAGGAGACACTTGTGTTGGGTCACACTTCCCAGGGTCCAGACCTGAAGTCGTAATAAAAGACAAACACAGGAAGAGTCTAGAAAACATGTCCTGATCATACCTTGATGGAAGGAGCTATGGAATAATTTAAAAATCTTTTGGCAGACTACCTCTTGGATTAATGGATGGATGGTTGCCTGATTTTTTTAGTTTTCATTCTACAGTCTCAAGTCAGGATATATAATTTTCTCCAAAGTGTCTATGCATTGGGGATGCATGCCATGTAGTCAGGTTGTGGCAGAATGCCATCTTGCTACATAAACTTCATAACTACAGGTGTGGGTGCTGTAGAACCACTGTTTTCCATGGTAGGAATTGCAGCCAACAGCTGTAGCTCTGGAGATGACAAATGCCTGTACTATGCCTGAGTGACAGACAGACGTTGATACATGTGGTTTGTCTTGCTTCCTAGTCGGGCTGACTAGGGAAGGGTCCATGAATTCTCTTTTCCTTCCTTCCTCCTTCCTGTTCACCAAGTACCCATGTTGTTGAGTTCCAGTAGCTAACCAGAAGCTTGGAATCATGCAGACTTGAAACACAATTGAGAATGAGAGCCAGAGTAAATGCCTCTGGCATCTCCAGGGATGCATCTTGTTACCTGAATTTCTCACCCCTTACTTGGCTGAGATACAGGAAACCTGTAGGGGTGGGGCACACAGTGGTGGGCAGGGTGTCACTTTTAATGGATGCCCTGTGTTTGGGAAAGGGGGGTCAAAAGTATGGTTCTGAGTAGATCCATAGAGACAGGGTGAGTGGAGGCATGTACTAGAACTCCATTCAGGGTGGCAGAGAGTCCCAGACCTTCGTGGAGCAACACCTACCAGAAATGACCTCTGGTAACATCTATTTAAAATTCCAACCTCTTTCAGGCTTGGTACCCAAAGAGATATCTGCTTTTCTTTCAATGACCTGACTGCCTGATGTATTTATTTCTTCAGAAAGAGAGGGTAGGTCCTTCCTGTGGGGGCAGGTCATCAGGTGACCTGTAGGACCCAGGGAGGCAGGATTCTGCACCTGGCTGCTCAGCACCTCTTCAGAAACCCATGTACCTTGTGCATGACCCAGGTCTACCATGTCAGGGTACCCTTCTGCCTCCAGAGCCTCCAGAGATATTCAGTAGAACTAGATATTCTAAAACCAAGAGGCATGAGCAAAGACCTCCATCATTACATGGTGTGTCCCTGGCATTATTAGACAAGGAAAGCAGTAGAAATGGGAGCTTAGAGTCATAGAGTCCACCACAGTGAAGTATCTACAATGAGAAAAAGAAAGAAAAGCTAAAGAAGCAAAGGAACAGTGAACAGAATAATTAAGGCTAGAGTCCAGCTCATCAGCCTCCAGGTAGCAGATGTGTCTTGGGTAGATTTTAAATTTCACCATGCTACCCCAAGGTGCAGACGTATCTGTCTTATTCCCGAAACCCATGCACAATTTAAAAGCCTTAAAGCTATAAACATTGAACACACGCCATTTACCCAATGCTCTTGAGATTGAGTAATTAATTGTCAGCAAGGTTTCTTAAGCCTAAAGGGGACTTCTTCCTGAATGCCCTCAGATTTCTCTTCTTTCACAAATTCAAACAAACCATCTATTTACGTTGAGTTAAAATGATCGGCAATCTTCCTAAAACACTCGAAGTCTGTATTGGCTTGCATCAAATGTAGGCACAGCCTTGATTTTCAGAACCCGAGGCTGGCAGTTACCCCATTTGCCACATAGCAGCTGCTGAGGCGGTGTCCTGCTTGTCTTTGGGGATGATGCCGATTTGTCTTTCTGGCAGTTGGAAGGATGCTTGCTAGGTCCCACCCACTATATTACAGTTGCAAAGGAAGCCGCTCACACAAGGTGTGCGAGGCGTTTACACATCTTCTCCCAGAAGAGTTAATGAAAGCTGAAGATCGGGCTTGCCCCCAGGCCATTATCCCTGACTCTTGAGACACAGAAAGTGGGTTTGCAACAGGATACTATAAACCTTACCCCTCCTCATCCCCCAACGTCTTTCTGCTGTTTGTCTGGGTGGCCCAGTAGGGAATGAACCATCTCCAACTTCAGGGCACTCTTGGTGAACTGGGAGAGCAATGCAAGCCTCTTACCACATCCCCTCAGAACAACATCTCAGCCAGCTAGTCCCTGGAGTCCTGAAGACTATACTCCGAGCCTGGCTCTCTCTAACTGTCCTATTGATTTTGAGATTCTGTAACTTCTCTCCAGTAACTCCATCTTCTGTCTGGAACACTAGATTGGGTGTCCATTGTTTTCATGAATGAACACTGGCCGTGGTGGATTCTTCAGTGAATGCTATGATTTGATTTAAAACACCCTCCCACTGGTTCATAGTTTGAACTCCTGGCTCCTATCTCATTGTGCTGTCTCAAAGACAGTCCCTTAGTAGGGTCTGCATGGAGGTGATAGATTAATAGGGTTGGACCTTTGAAGGCTATCACCACATTCTGGTTCTGGCGTAGCTCCCTCTGCTTCCTGGTGAAGCACAGTACACAGGTTCTTTGCCGAATGCTCTGATTGCCATAAGATGGAGTTGCCCAGCCCTTCCCCACTATGATGACTTCAAATCGCTATGAAAGCATAAGCCAAATAAACCTTGCTTCTCCCAAGGCGCTCCTGTCAGGTGTATGGTCACAGCAATGTAAAAGCAACTGACACAGACAATTCGATATTAGGGTGGCGGGGTTGCGCTGGGACTAAATAGCACAGTGTGTTTCTTCAGCCTTTGTAGGTGACTTCCAGGAGGAGCCAGGAAAAGTGTGGAGACGCAGTCTGGAGGAGCTCTGGCACCCTGGAAGCAGAGTCTACAGAAGACCAGTGTCTGATGAAAACACAGACAGGAAAAACTGCTGGAGAAGCTTCAGATGGGCAAAGGGCTCCCTGGGGACCCGGATGGGAGGCTATTTTTATTGTGTGATGGCAAAGAATCTGGTTACCGCCTGACTGTATCCTGAAAGCTTGAGTGAGGCTAGACTTAAAAGTCACTGAGAAATTAGTTTTTCAGAGGAAATTTCAAGGTAGAATAATATTTGGCATGGTTATTACTGCTGCCTTTAGCAAGATACATAGTGATAACCCCAACAAAACATGGAGTAGGATTAGAGAATGAACCAGGGAAAGAGTGTGTTTAATGCAGACAAAGCAAGCATCAAGCATAGACAAAATGGCAATGCTTGTCTGTGCTGGCTAGTTTTATGTCAACTTGACACAAGCTAGAGTCCTAAGAGAAGAGGGAGTCTCAGTTGAGAAAAATGCCTCCATATGATTGGGATGTAGGCAAGCCTATAGGACATTTTCTTATAGCAATTGATGGGGGAGGGCCCAACCCATTGTGGGTGGAGCCATCTCTGGGTTGGTGGTTCTGGGGTTCTATAAGAAAGCAGGCTGAGAAAGCCACAGAGAGCAAACCAGTAAGCGACTCTCCTCCATGGCCTCTGCATCCAGGTTCCTGCCTTGCTTGAGTTCTGTCCTGATTGCTTTTGATGATAAACGGTTAAAAGAAAGTGTAAATTGCTTTTGGTCAGGGTATTCCATCCTAGCAACACAGCCCTAATGAAGACACTGTTACAAAGATTAGTGCCACTAAAGAGTCACCCTGTTTGTGCTGGGATGGAAGAAAAGGGTGCTGGAGACAAGACCACACCTGTTGACAGTTTCAGAGCACACAAATGAAAGACTCAGTGCTTCCAGGGTTTGGTCCAGTCTCTCTTTGCTCTCTTCACAACTCTTCTTTTGTAATGATAATTTTTAACCTTTGGCAGCTCACAGCCTAGAGGCTGTTTTGAGTCCTAACACTGTTGAAAAGTGTTAAGACTTGTTAAGACTGTTAAGACTTGGTGCTCTTGAAGCTGGATTGGCTGCATTTAGTATTATGAGATGACCATGAACCGATGGGGGGCGGGGAGGAATCTTACCGTTTTGACTACGTGTTCTTATTTGGAATGGTCTGTCCCTATTTTGAAGGCAGTACATCCTTTGAGGTGGGGCCTGGCTGGTAGAAGACCTGCATTTGGTCCCAGTCTGTTCTTTCAGGTCTGCCATGATGTCAACAGCCACATGCCCAAATGATTCTTACCCCTCTTGATGCTCTGATCAGATATTTTGCAGAATGGTGTCTCAAGCTTGTTTATCCCCTTTTCTGAGCACCTGGTCCATGGTACTTGGGCACCCTGGGGGCATATGGCACATCCAGACAGTGAGTTACAAGCAGAAGTATCTTGCCGTATCCAGCCCTAGCACCTACTATCCAGCCTGCATCTCCCTAGAACATTCCCTTGTCCATAATGGGTCTGTGATGCCTGTGAAGGGGGAGGAACAGAAGCCTGGGACCCTGCTTGACCTTAGTGCCATCCTGATCTAGGGGACTTGAGTGACAAAGGGTGACAAAAGTACTTATTTTTTTAAAATTAAAATTTCTATCCTCATGTCCTTCTGTGAGTGTGTGTATGTATGCATGTGTGTGTGTGCATGCAGGTGGGTGTGCGTATGTGTGTGCATGTGTGTGTGTGTGTGTGTGTGTGTGTAGACCAGAAGAAGGCGATGGATCCCTTGACCCTGTAGTTACAGCTGTTTGTGTCACTGACATGAATGCTGGGATCTGAATGCCATTCTCATGATAGAGCTCTTAGCCCCTGAACCACCTCTCCAGCTCCTGAACATTGTTGACTTAACTTCAACAGTGTGTGTGTGTGTGATCTGTTCCTGCTTGCTTTGTCATTTCTGCTGAACACACCGCTCCTCTAGCCTGGCTCTGCTCGTACTTGTTCTAGGAGTCAGGGACGAGAATGCTCAGTTACAAGTTATCATGGTCTTTCAGCTCTGAGCTTCACAGAAAACTCTCAACTAGATTTCTAGCTCCCTCCATGACTTTTAGGCCAAACTCTCCTTATTGCCCCTTTTCGTGTGATCTGTGAGCTAAGAATTGGTGTGTGTGTGAGTCTGTCTGTCTGTCTGTCTGTCTATGCAAGGTGTGTGGATATGTGTATGTTCATATGTGTGTATGTACACATGTACAGGTGTGTGTTCACAGGTGCATGCCTGTATGTGGACATTTGAGGTTAGCATCTGTTGTCTTTTTTTGACTGTTCTCCACCTTACATGTTGAGACAGGGCCTTTCTGTGAGCTGCAGCCCTCTGACTCCACTAGTCTGACCAGCTAGCTTGGCACAGGGCACGCCATCCTCTCCCCATCTCTACTTCCAAGCACTGGAATCACAGGCAGCCTCCATGCATGGCTGCCATTTACATGGGTCCTCTGAGCCATCCCCCAACAGAACTCACTCCCTAGTGTTGGTTTTATGCTTTTTAATAGATGAAAAGCCGGATTCTGATTTAATAATGTTGGAGAATTACATGGAAGCAAATTTCATTGTCCATAAATAAAGGTCTGTTTTGGCACACTGCCACATCATTTGTTTTCTTGGGGTCTATGGCTGCTTGGTCCCTGTAAAACCAGAATTGAGCACCAAGTCATCACCTGCCAAATTCAAGCAATTTATTATCTGTCTACCTACAGAAACAGCTGGCTCACCCGGGACAGATGTTCCAAACTCCACTCTAGCTCCCTTGCACTGTAATTCTTTGACGAAAGAATCAATAGCCGCGGACAGTCTTTAAGGAAAACTTGGATGAGGCGAGAACACTGTGTCATCACGTAGCGTTCCTGTGATCTTGGAGCAAAGAGTGGTGTGTGAGAAAGAGTCGGTGTCACTGAAGACACCCACATTTCAGTTTTGGGGTTGTGGAAGTGAAAGGGTGGAAAGGCAAGAAGGGAGGTGATGTGGGGGAGGGGCCAGAGAGGGGGCATTGGCACAGGGCAGCTGAACAGTGAAGAGGACCCTGGTGTCCTGGCTCTGGACATGGCTGCCACATTTTGCGCTGTGTCCTGGTTTTGATTTCCTGTCTTTGTCCATTGCTCTTAGGCTGACCTGTGCGAAATCTAGACACATGAATCTGGCTGGCATCAGTTCAGAGAAAGCAGAGGAACAAAGAACCACCATCTCACTCTGGTCACTGCAGAAGGCGTCTCTCCTGAAAGGCTCTCACCTTTTCCTGTGTACCTCCGCAAGACACGGTCCCCAGGCTGTCAGAGCTGAGGCCAGTTGCTGGACGAATTGGAGACTAGAGTAGAGCCAGGCAGGGAAAACAATTTTCCAGTTACATGAGATCTTAGCTGCAATAAGCCTTTGCTTAAACCATGGCTAATCCAGGTTTCCTTTGCTCTGCTCTACGGCAGGCACCTCAGAGGGCTGAGAACTCGGCGAGTGCTGATTACATTTAGATATTTCCATCGTTAATTTTCCTTCCACAGCCTCCTCTAGACATCACAGGTAGAGCCAATATGCTGTTCAAAATATTGAATTTCTACAATTGATCATAAGGAACTTTGGGCTCCAAAAGCCAGCAGCTGTCAGTGACCAAGAAACAGTCTATTTGGACAGGTCCAAACCAGGGGGAGAGTTCAAAACTAACTCCAGTCTCTCTGTAGCTACTGCAGGCATGGGAGAGGACGCCTATGGCCACATGGCCACATGGCCACATACGCTCTGTCCCTCCACATTGCTTCCCAGAGAACTACAGAAGGCCACGTTGGGGGGAAGGCACCAGGTACAGCTACTCAAGAGCCATAGTGAGCATGCCCCTGCCACACCCACCTGGGCAACATCACTCTGTCAAACAGTTTCTGTTGATCTGATCCCATGTTCCAGGCACCTAACCTGCCCTGGAATAGTAGTAAGGTTAAAGGTCAGCCCTGGAATGTCAGCCACACCAAATCTGGCTTAAAAAAATTTAAGTAAATATCCTCCAGGCCACTTTCTCAAGTCCTGGCTACCTCAGACTTCTTATGGCTTCAGGCTGTGTTCTGTAGACAGTTTCTCAAGTTCATGGCCTCTTGGCCCTTCCCCATCCTTTCAGATGAACCGGGGTGAGAGTTCCTAGCCCTATACACAGGGAGAGAGAGGACATTTTCATGGCCCCAGGGCATCTGATTCTCTCCAGACATGACCATTGTATAAGAGAGGAATGTCTTTGAGCACCCATGCTAGGTTTGAGTTCTATAAACTGTTGTTTAGCAGTAGAGTAATGGATGGTTGGTTCCTCACTTAATAGGAACATTAAGGGACTTTAAGGCTTGCCATTAGAACACTACCTGCAACAATTCTGTGTTGGCCCTCACTTGCTCATGCACTTGATAAGGATGAAAATGAGCCGACAGTACTTTCTAAATAAAGGGTAGCAACTGGCTCTGTAACCATGGTAACAAAGAACCTTTGCAAAAATTTGGATAATTACAACTCTCTGCTCAGACACTCCCACATTGGGAACATTTTGAATTACTAAGCCTTGTTGAGGGCACAGATTACTCATGGAACATTTCTCTATGGCATCAGAACATTCTAGTAACACCTTCAATTTAGTTTATGGAGAACCAAGTTCAGTAAAACTAAAAACTGCCGATTTTATCAAGTTGTCTTTTTCTTTCCATTAAACCACGATTCCATTACGCTACACGGCATTTCCTCACAGGACAAAAGCTAGTCTCTGGTCCCTCCAAACCCTGGAAAGTCACACAGAAAATGGTGTGGGGGCACACAGCCAGTCTTGAGCTTGAGTTTTGTCTGGTAGGCTACTGGCAGGAGATCTTTCTGCTCAAGGGGTCGAGACTCCCAGCAGCCCCCACACTTTCTGCTTTTCTCCTTCTGTCTCCAGCATTCCGAAAGGTTCAATATGTCCGAGGCTCTTTTTGGGAAACAAAAATCAATGCGCTGTCTTGCTGCCAATAACTGCAGACTGCAGGATGTGTCTCACTTACTGCACCTTAGCCATTTCTCAGAACTAACCCTTCCAGGCAAGCAGGCCCTCTGCAAACATTCAGAGTCTGATCTCTCCCACCCACCCCCAGCCTGCTCTCAAGCAGGAGGCTGGAAATAAAGCAGTTAAGTCACTGATTAGACCAAGGCAATCTTCTAAGTTTATTCTCCTGTTATTAAAAAAGGACACAGTATCCCCAGGGCTCCCGAGCCCCCAGGTTCAGAAGTCTGAGCATCAGCATGTAGAACCATACAGGGAAGAAGGGTAAGCAGATTAAGCTGCCCCATCTCAGAGAGATTGATTTGAAATATTTGAGTCTCTGTTAACATATCTATGTGATTTCTTGTAAATGCCTTGAAGAAAACAAAGAATCCGTTTAATGTATTTGCTAAAGCCAAGCTTTACTTGAATGGCAAAACAATGTTTTTTTTTTTTAATTTTTTTTTCTCTTTGAGATACTGAGGAGGATGTTTCAGACCTCCTGGCTATGAATGCTATTAAGGAGATTAGTGACAGTGTGAGCCAAGGCTCTTGCAGCAAGACCCAAGGCCCTTCTCTGCGGGGCCCTCAAGGAGCTTAGCTTGCACTGGCCTCCCATGAAGTTCAAGACAGACAGTTCTAACCTGTGGCAGAATGGCCACCTGGGAAATCAGCCTGGTTGCTTCTGTCTCTCTCTTTCTCTTCCTATCTTTTAAAAACATATCGCCCTAGTTGGCTCTAATTGTCAACTTGGCACAACTTTGAGTCATCTGATAAGGAAGCCTCAACCAAGGACTTGCCGACATCAGATTGGGCTGTGGGCATGCCTGTGGGACATTACCTTGATTCACATAGAGGTGTCCAGCCCGTTGTGGGAGGCACCATTCCCTAGGCAGGTGGTCCTGGGCACATAAGAAAGCTACCGCAAGGCAGCAAGTGAGCCTGCAAGCACTTCCTCCATGGATTCGGCTTCAAGTTCCCGCTTGAGTTCTTGTCCTGACTTTCCTCAGCAATGGACTGTGACCTGTGAGCACCAAACTTCTCTCTTCCCTAAGTTGCTTTTGCTCAGAGTTTTATCAGAGCAATAGAATGGCACCAGAACAGATACTATGTTCTTTCCTTCGCAATAAAACATGAGTGACTAAGTTAAACAATAGTTAATACAGCTACTGTTAATGTAACAGTTTTTTTTTTAAGACATAAGTAAAGACTCTCTAGTGGATGCCATTGGCCATGTTGTGCCAAATCCGTTTTGCTCACAACTCACATTGGGTTCCTCCAATGTGTTATTTGTGAATGTTGAGTTCATAGAGATGTAAGAGCTTTGCAAGGTCAGGATGGACCTCACATGTGGTTCTGTGACTGCCCCCACCCCCAGCCCTGCTATTAACCACTTCCCAGCAAGATAGAGAGCAAGCCCAATTCAGATTTGGAAGGCATTGCACATAGGCAAGAGGTGGGCATGCACACCTATTTACCATGCAAAAAATCTGCGCTCAATTTCTGCAGTCATGCAACCAAAGAAATCTTAAAAATATGCCATGATGTTTATGTATGTTTATGATTTGGGGGCTGCTGTGCTGACTGTCCTCACAGGCTGGACATGCCTGGTAAGGCCTCTCACATGGCAAGCACTAACAGGGCTTGGTTTTCTGGTTGCTTCTCAGACAAAGGCTTTTTTGGTCATCTCCTGGAACACAGGACTTCAGGGTCCTCTTTCTTGATTGTATCTGGTACGTGAGATGATCTCTTTTGTGGGTTCCTGGGCACACATGGGCCTGCACCCAGGGCAGAAATATAGCCCCCTCCAGATTAATCTGGATGGAGCTGGGGAGAGCTTAGGTTGCTGCTCCCAGGGCCATTTCCGAACAGAGCAAGCCTGGACACTGGTCTGCCCAGCATCTATTTCACTCCATCAGTTTTCTCAGGAACGGCCCAGGATGTCATGTGAAACTAAGTCTCAGACTTGACTGCCCTGGGTCTCAGAGGGCAATGGGAAACTGGGTTCTTAAGAGTGATCTGAACACCGAGTAGCACTGGGGCCCTAAAGAGATTGGCTGGAGAGTCCACCTTGCCTGCATGTACATGTTTCAGCTAGTCTGTCAGATGGAAACAGACGGCTGGGCTCTCCATGAGAGAGAGCTGACCATAAAGGGGCCCAGGGAACTCCAGAATGATAGATGCATACGGCATTCTGATTGGGGAGCATGGCACACATGGCTGTGCTTGCAATCTGTTAAAACCTGAGATTTCAGTGGCCTATGATGGGAAGTATATCTCCCCTCCATACCATATACTCCCATAAGGCATAAATCCAGATCTAAGAAATGTATAGTTCCAGGGGAACTGGTATCAGCCCCCATGAAGCTAGAGCATCCTTGATCTTCCCTAACCTATCTGGAAGTAGATCACCATATGTGGCCATGAGGTCTTAGGCTCAGAGGCAAGATGCATTTAAGCTGTCCCTAGACGAATGCTGTCCTTAGACTAATATAGTCCCTAGACTAAATAGCTTAAATGTTGCTTACATCTATATTTCTAAAGTAGCAGCTGACCCTGGACTTGAGTCACATGGACCTCCCCCACCCTATCTGTGGCACAGTGCTGGGAAGTGTCACAGGCTGTGTGTATGTCAGATTCATATGTGGCAGTATGATACTCTCAGGTGATGGTATCAGTAGGTACAGGAATTCCTAGATGGAACCCTCATAGGTGCAATTAACAGCTAAAAAACTAACAAGGACAAATGCTGGCATGTTTTAGGGTAAGGGGGACGCTTATCCATTGTTGGTAGGAATGCAAACTGGTACAGACATGATAAAATTCAATGTAGAGGTTAAAAAAGCTGGAACTAGATCTGCCACATGATCCAGCTATACCACTTTTGGATGTATACCCAAAGGACTTTATGTCCTCCTATAGAGGTACCTGTTCACCCATACTCATTGATGCTCTATTTGCAATATCCAGGAAATGGAAACTACCTAGATGTCTATCAGCTGATGAATGGATAATGAAAATGTGGTACATTTACACAACAGGATATTTCTCAGCTATTAAGAAAAAAGAAATTATGAAATTTACAGGCAAATAGATGGAGCTGGAAATAATCATTCAGACCTAGATAGACAAGCATGGATTGTTTTTTCTTGTATGTGTGATATAACGGATATTACCGTTGACTCTTTAGGGATATGTGTTTCGTTTGGAATGTTCATAGAGTTCAGGAAATTAGGAAGGGGCCATGGGGTGGACTTCAAGGGAGGAGAGGTAGAATGCTGTTGCAATTTATAATAAAATAGTCCCATACTAGCTCAGAATGGAGTATCAAAAAGGTCTATTTATTTAGGGGTAGACTCACAGAAGAAGTAGTGATCAGCAGTTCTTTGCATGAGTGGGGAACTGGAACCAAATTCAGTAGCCAAGGGGCATGTGCATGCCCCTATATCTGCATTTATAGTATACAAGACCACAACCAATGCGGGCCAGCATCCCAAAGGCCATTGGTTGAAGGAGTTCCCACAGCACCTCCCCGTTTTGTCTAAATAAGAGAGTTCCAAGCCAAATTCAAAACTACATATAATAAGAACAAATATCAAGTATAAAAGTTAGAATTACAACCAACATGAACAACATCAAGCAAGAAACATATGCTAAATGTTTCAATAGTTATCCTATCCCAGGAAGTCTAAGTCTTATATTAGAAATGGTTTGGCTAAGTCATGAGAGGAAAGTAACTACAACTACAACTATGTAGTCTTCAACCCCATCAAAGACCTTGGAAAGGAAATAATATTACCTGAGTAAACAGGAATTGCAATCAAGCAACTTCCAAAAGGTGCAAGAAATGACAAAGACAACTGGCTACCTGGGGAAATCACCCAAATTCTCATTTTCAACATTGGGGTAACTAACTTTGGCTAAGGCCTAGAGTAACTGACAGACAATTTTTAGAGGCAGGGAAATTAAAAAAAAAATCTTACCCTGTCTTGGAAAGGTTTGGCAGTCTTTTTGCTTGTAACCTGCTTGTCCAGTCTGGACACTGTGCATTTTGTCAGTGGTCAAGGCAGGGGCAGTTCTTTGCTCAAAAGCCAGTTTTGCCAAGAAGAAAACAAGCTTCAAGTGGAGTGTCTTCAGTGTCTAGCATTTTCTTGGGAATAGATTGGTGCTGCCAGGAGCTTTCGTGTCTCATGTCAACAGAATCCTAAGTTATTTAATTGCCATATTCTACAGTTCTTTGAAGTGGTTGAAGATTACCTATTTATGCAGAATGCAATTTCTATGCATCTAAAGAACCTAACATGACTAAAAGTTTGATTATTATAGAAGACTATCTATTAATCTGATGATGTGGGATTCCCCTCTGTATGCTATGAATATGTTTCATTACCATTGGTTATTAAAGAAGATCTTTTGGCTAGTAGAGTAAAGCCAGGTAGAAAATATGAACAGAGATATAGGGAGAGAGTAGGCGGAGTCAGAGAGACATCCTGTATCTGCCGAAGGAGACAGACGTCAGACTTTTATCAGTAATTCACAGTCTCGTGCTGATACACAGATTAATAGAAATGGGTTAATTTAAAGTATCAGAGCTAGCTAAAAATCTGCCTAAATCATTGACCGAACAGTGTTGTAACTAATATGGTTTCTGTGTGATTATTCAGGTCTGAGTGGCCAGGAAACAAACAAGCAGTCTCCACCTACAGAATGCAGTGCTGGCAGAAGAAAGCTAGTTTTCTTTAAGGGTGTAGCTCCTAGCAGGCCTACCACATTCCAGTGGAAGGCCACACATCCCACAATATTTGGGTAGTCCAAATTGGTCTTGATGGGAAAAACAAAAATCCCAAAAATTAGGTGGGAAGGGAAAAGGAAGGTGGACCTAGAAAAGTTAGAGGGGTAGATGACTATGATTAACCTCACTGTATG
Source organism: Bramus lutescens (assembly GCA_001685075.1). NCBI lineage: Eukaryota > Metazoa > Chordata > Mammalia > Rodentia > Cricetidae > Bramus > Bramus lutescens. Next base: position 488,492 of record LOEQ01000537.1, on the reverse strand, counting down.
AAATTCTCTCAGAACTAATAAAATGCATTTTAATAAACTCTTAACTCTGCTTCCAAAAAAGAAGAAGAGAAGGTCTTTGAGGACATTGAAATGAGCCAGTGAGTGGGGTTGGGGGTTTGCCAGACACACACTGTCCTCTGGTGCACCCCAAGAACCTGGAGCACAGATGCCAGTGTTAAAAGAGCAATTTTTGTAACCCTTGGTTATAGCAGCCCAAGGGGTCTGGCTCTTCAGAAGGGTTTAATTTCTTTTCCAATTTTGCTGTGAAGGGGAATACTGACTGTGAACTTGACAGGATTTAGGGGACAAGCTTTGGCTACACCCATGAAGGATCCTCTAATCAGATTAACAGTGGTGATAAGACTCACCCCAAATGTGGGTGGCTTCATTCCCTGGGATGAGGTCCTGAACTGAATGAAAAGGAGAAGAAAGCTGAGAGCCAGCATCCTTCACCTTCTGTGTCTTGACTGTGGATGCAATGCGACTAGACACTTCATGCTGCTGTCACCATGCTTACCTCCACCAAGGTGAACTGTCCCCTCAAACTGTGAGCCAACACAAATTCCTCCTTAAGTAGCCTTTGTCAGGTATTGTGTCACCAAGGCAACTAAAATAGCTGACCTCTCCCAGATGCAGACAGGCTTCTTAACTGTTGGAGTGGGTAGAGGAACACACACATTTATACCGGGAGTACTCAGGCAATTTCCCATGAAGCACCTCTCCTTTCATAGAATGGGCTCAGTGAAGCTCCTTACACCTGGGACCCATGAGTCCCCTATCCCTGGCCACCTGTGAGTCCCCGCACATGCCACCTATGAATACTGACTTGATGTTTGTTCCCTGAAGCTCAAAGGCTCTCGAGAAATTGAAGTTAAATTTATAACTAAAGTCAAAGGGAAAAGAAGGCTGGTTCAGAAGCTGAATGCAGCCACTGCTGCAGCCACCCTGTGGGCAGGCACATTCTCGGCATCTCTATGTGCAGGTCTTACCTTCATAGAGCCAGTCGCTGAGGCCGTTATAGACCACACCTTCTTTCCCTGTGGAGACCACTCGGATGGCCTGCTTCCCAACATGTGCACAGTAGTAGATGTTGTTCTCAAAGATAAATATCTAAATTGGGAAGAAGAAACAACAGCAGAATTAAGCAAGGAGTGGGCTTAGGTATTCTTAAATTTGAAATCGCCAGGCTTTTGCTCCCCCGCTGTGTACATTTGATTGAACAAAGGTGGTCATGGAAGCATTTGAGGTTGATTCCCCTGCAACATAATCCATATTTAGGGATTGATCAGACACTCAAACTCTGCAGTTTGCCCAACGTCACCATCGTTTGTCAATTTATGTTATGGCAATTATGTTATGATTGGACAATGTGTGACTTGATACTCCTGAGTACTGGAACAATGGCACTTAGAATTGGATTGATATTTCAGCAATGTGCTTTTTCCTGGTGATTAAATTGCAGGCTAAGGGATTGGAGAGCTAGCTTTCCATCTCTCTAACTTTCTCAGGGAGCAGGGTGGCGAGGGCCTGTCCGAGCCTGTCATGTATCTGGATGGCAGTAGGTGGGTACTGTCATGTGACAATAGTATTCACTATGTTTTAAGGACTTCAGATCTTGACAAGGGCTATCCCAAGGTGGAGATGTGGGGAATCTGGGAAGTCATGGGCTGTTTGGCCCAGGCCAGGCCAAGCTTCCTTACAAAAGGGGTGAGAAGCAGTTGTATTGGTTACTTAAAAATCCACAATTCATTATCACCAAACACTTTTACACACCATCCCGTCCACCCACAGAATGCTTCCACCATCCCCAGCTGACACTCTGCCCATGAAGCACAGCTACCCACACCTCTCCACAGCCCCTGGCACCTAGCACTGGGCTTCAACTCTCTGTGAGCTGTTCATTCGAGGCTGCTCACGTACCAGACAGTGCCTGTCCTTCTGTGGCTGCTTTAGTTCCCTTAACACAGTGTCCTAAAGGGTCATCTATGTTACAGCATGTGCCAAAATGCCTAAAAGGAGGTTTTCAGCTGAGACCCGAACTCATGGGGCCCGAAGGGACTGAGAAGCTGGAAGGACAGATGAAAGCACAGAGAGGAACAGGATCTGGAGTGGGCAAGGCAGGTGGAGAAATGGGGACAAGATTATTGGGAGCAAAGGCTCAATGAAGAAGAGACATGGAGCCAGTTTCTGAGGATCTGCCGGGGGAGGCCGGTAGCCACAGAGAGCTGCTGACTGATGTCTGGGGAGGGGGTAGCACTCCTGAGGGTGGGTCCAGTGTCTGTGTGGTCAGAGAAGAGTGACAAGAGCCTGATGGGATGACTGTAGCCACCACAGGTGTGACCACACAGAGGGAGGAGACAGTACAGGGGGTTAGCAAGCAGTAGCCATGGCACGAGTGAGCCGAGGTCTGGGCTGATGGGGGGGGCAAGGATTTCTGGCCACTCTCTTGGGCCTCAGGGTGATGGTGACACACTAGCAGAGTTGCATTGTGGCACAATGAGTCAGACCTAGGGTGCATCACTGGCTTTCTAGGGGAGGGGACAGAGTTGGTGCATGCAATGGTTCTCAGAAAGCAATGCGACAGATGACACTGGGGAATTTTACAAAATTCCTGATGCTTAGACCATCAGTCCAGCCAGAGTCTCTGCAGTGGGATCCAGGCAGAAGTGTTCTGAAGTACATCCTGGTGACTTTGATGTGCAGTCAAATTTAAGATTCAGTGGCTCAGGGACTGGCCCAGCTCCCAAGTCATCACACTGAGACAGCCTATGGGCAGAGCCACCGACAGTTCTGCCCATGTGCCAAGCATCTGGACCTGGACTTCACAGTACGCAGACCACACCAGCTAGAGAGCAGATCAGGAAATAGGGCTAGTTTTGGTTGTTGTTTTGTTTTGTTAAAAGAAATTCTAGGGGCTGGAGAGATGGCTCAGAGGTTACGAGCACAGGCTGCTCTTCCAGAGGTCCTGAGTTCAATTCCCAGCAACCACATGG
>LOEQ01000537.1:459813-478206 GCA_001685075.1 Bramus lutescens | reverse complement strand
GGTATAAGCTAGCTGTGCGGGAGCTGGGCCGGACAAAAAGCAGGGCCCGCTCCCTTTTCACTCTTATTACTACACTTATCAAAGTCAGAACCCAAACAATGCTGAATACCACTATGAAGGTGGAATTCTCTCCCACAGAGTTCAGACTGGCAGACACATGGGGAAGCAGCCAGCAGATACTATCAGATGTCTCTAGCATTAGTTAGATGAAGAAAGGGCACTCAGGGAGGGGTGGACATGTTCAGCTAAACACAAACTCACTTTGAGGCAGAAGGGTTGGGGCTGGCACTCTGTTGTGTAACACAGCAGCTATGACTGGCAGTAATTTGAAGTCTGTCTCAAAACACCTAAGGAGATGATTTGGAATAGTCTCAACATAAAGTCAGAAATGCTAATTACCCTGACTAGGTTACCACATACTGTATATGTGTACGGAAATACCATGGTGCACCTCATATATGTACAGTTATTACATATCAGTTAAAGTTATCACGAAATAGACCAGAGAAATGGCTCAGAGGGCAAAGACCCTTGCTGCCAAGCTTAGAAACCTGAATCCCATTCCTGGAATCCACATGTTGGAAGGAGAGAACTGAATCTCACAAACTGTCCTCTGATCTCCACAAACTTGCTATGGCACATGCACATGAGCACATGAACGTGTGCATGCACACACACACACACACACACACACACACACACACAAAATAACATTACCATAGAGAAGACCAGGAAGTAAAGATTCCTGGAAGTAAAGTGTAATTGCTGCTTGACAGCCACTTCCCTCAAAACTCACGAGCTCAGTCGCCTAAGCATGGAGAGAGATGATCCAGAGATTTACATACATGGGCCTGCATGCTTTCTCAGGAACTCAGGAGAACAGAAGGCTCAGCGGCCTGAGAACTTAAGAGGGTGATGACATACAGATCTACATGTACACATTCACACATACTTCTCATGGAAGTTTCCCCAAATGGTTGGAAAATCATTCCCTAGGCAAAGAGCTCAATTTCATCAACTGACTCTTCGATATACAGACAATATAAACATTATTTCTTTCCCCTGTTCTTTAACCACTTCACCGTCCAAGGAGGTGCAGTGACCTTCTACTATCAATCTGTCATTTGGTGGGGACAGCCAGTATTCTTGGTCACGACAGCTTTGAAGACTTGGCAAGTCTCAACCCTTCTATATAAATAGAGTCAGCCCCAAGAATGCCTCTTAGGCCATGTGGTATGGTTGAGAAGCTAGACGATTTTTGCAATGACTCAAACTTCCTGTCTAGTCTTAGAATCAATAATAATATTATTAGTTCACAACACACATGCTATTCTTTGGTATTTTATTGCTTCATATTTTAATGATAACCATTTAATTTTTTTATTTCACATTCTCCCATTACCCTGTCAGCCTGAGGTCCAGTATACTTGGTTCTTTCTTTTAGGTCCTGCGCAGGCGGTTACAGGATGTGGCAGCACCCCGCTTAATGGCTCTGCCATTTGATTTCCCCCCCTCCACAAAGCATGGATGATCACTCACACCTGCTGAACCTCTAAGGATGAAAGGTGGTAATCTGCAGGACAAAGCTTTATGAACACATTTAAAGGTAACATGTTATTAGTGTAATCAATATCATGGGCCAGGCTCATCCTCCCCACTGGTGACACAGTTCTCTCCATAGCACCCTTGCCTTCCTCCTGCTCTGACACGTCCTCCTCTGCCCTTTCCTACAAAATTCAGAGCAGCGTATCCCCTTCAATCCCTATTCCACGAGTTATGACAGGATTAAACCTGAAAGGCAGAACCCAGGGGAGAGAGAGAGGAAGGGTTCAGATAGACTGACCACGCATCTTTCCAGAGAGTACTGGCTATTGCCCTTTCCCAGTGCCCACCAGAACCAAGGCAGAGAGTCCAGAAGTCATGGAGGAGATCTGCCCACCGCTATGACTCTCAATAGAGAAGGCAAAGTCATTTCCAAGACAGGTACTGAGAAGGATCTCAGGATGTTCCATGATTGATCAACTCGCATTTTACATGGAGAATTGTAATTTATTACTTTTCAAATTCTACTTGCCAAACAGCCTACTCAGTGTTGATGGTAGAGGTATTTGGTTTGGCACAGGAGTGAGGGAGCGTCATAGCTAAGTACACAGATGTAACACTCCTAATGCTTCCAGGGGCAGACCCGTGATCCCAGCCAAGGTAGCCATGTGCACCAGGCCTTCATAATCCTATGTGGTTCATAAACTCCCTCCCTCACAGTGGCTCTGTGAGACACAGGTGTTGACCATAGGATGGCCTGGACAGGCTTCCCAGGGTTTAGCAGGTGTTGGCAATTGCTGGGAGGCACCTCCAGGTGTCTTAAGGACAGGTAAGAGGACATGCTGTCCACTTCATCTGTAGGGCTGGCAGGTCCATTTGGACAGTCATACCTGAGATCAGAAGGTGAACAGGGCATGGCTAGGATATGACCATCCCAGGAGAGAGGGATACACTTGCTGAGGTCCTGGGTCAGTCAGAGCAAATCATCAGAGGAACGAAGAGGGCCAGGATGCCTGGATTAAGGCCAAGGGTATGGGCAGGGGGCTAAGGAAGAGGCAAGGGTGGCTAATGAGATTTAGAGACACCCTAATAATCATGTTCCTTTATCTGAGAACAGTGGGGACCCCTGAAGGGCTGGCCATGCTCTTACAGTGGCTGACTGTTCTAAAGGAGGAAATGAGAGCTGCTTTCCCCACCGTACACACTGTATGGAAGAGCAAAAGGGGATAAGGGAGATCAGCAGAGGACTTGGATGAGGGATGACCACGGCCATGACCGTGGCCATGAGGATGCAGTGAGCCAGGTAGCTCAGCAAGTAGTTCAGCATGAAGAATCCCTATGGCTTGATGCTGCTGTAGACACGGGTAAGAAAATAATACTGAGGAGTCTAGCAGAGCACAGGCGTCTGCCCCATAAATCACCAGGGGCAGGCAGGCCAGGTGTGGAAATCACAAGGACACTTCAGACACTCTAAATGCGGCCCTTGGGTGGATACAGAAAATGGTTTCCATCTGGCTGTGGTCATGAGGAGCTATTCTTGTGCCTGGTAACTCTTCAGTCTCAGCCAAAGTTGGGCTATGTGTGAAGGTGGCTTTGGTATCTATAGCTATTCACCAGTCCCTTTGTGTCGTTAGCCAGCATTGTCACTCACTCCTGAGACTGCACTGTCCCAGGCAGCACCTGGCAGCCTTCCATCCTGCTCAGGGCCAGCATTCCAGGCTCAGCCTCATCGTCTTCACATAGTATGTCTAGTTCTTTACTCCTGGATCTTGTCACCGTTTTAGCGACTGGTCTCATGTGCCACCAGGAAAAGTAGTGGCAGCAAATAAGTCCCCTGGAAAGATCAACATTCTCTCATGGGCAGACATTTTCCTTAGTATGATTCAGAACCAAGATATCTAGAGATGTACAGTGCCCCTCTAGAGTGCTGGGAGGCATGGAAAACTTACACAGGAAGTGCTCCCAGGAGACTTCCTAGACCCTGAGCTCCTCATGCAGGAAGACACTCACTTGGCCTGCATTGAGAGTAGCTATGTTGCTGGACTTCTCATTCAGTCATAGTTGCTGGACCAGTGAGTTTATCTACCAGCAAAAGGACTGTGGCATGTACCTGGAGCATGGCTCTGTAGACATATGCTAAGCTTTATTGATAGGTAGGGCTAGCCATCTCCTTTAAACTCCATTGTTTCTCCCCTCTGTTCTGTGGCTTGGAGTGGGAGGCTGTCTGCGTACTGCCATCCTCTTCCCTGGGCACTGGAATGGTCTGTAGTCCAGGTACATGTGTTCCAAGGATTCTACTCCTGCAATAACAGGGATGGGCACTTAGTGCTGCACTCCTGATTTCCTGAATGGTCCAGGTTCTCAGCCTTAGAGAGAGTCCAGGCTGCCTACTTCTTGCCCCTGGGTCTAAGAGCTGAAATGATACAGCTCTGGGGAGTGGGTGGGGCTGAACATATCTTTTCTGACTTTACAGCGAGGACTGTTTGTAGTGATATAAGATGAGCAGCCAGGACTCTAGCCTGAGAGGGTTGCAGGAGAGGGACAGCGGGATGGACAGAGGGGTGAAGAAGAGACAGTCCCCAGCATGACCAGAAGGGGATGGAGAAACTCGCCAGAATACCATGAGTTCTTGGATTTAGCTATGCTCTGTACTAAATATCATTGCTCACCACATATATGGGGACATGCCCTTCTTCATTGGTTCCAGTTCCAGGTAGGCTCCTATCTTTTATAGTTGAAACAGCCAACAAACATGTGAGTCCTGATCAACTGCCAGGCCTCTATCTCTACCCATCCCCTTTCTGCTCCCTGGCTCTACTTATGCCAGGGACCATAGAGGACATAGATCTGCATCCTGGAGGTGGTCCTCATCTGCTTCAGGCAATCTTCCCTGTGCTTGAAGGCAGAGATCTGTGTGGTTATGGCAGACAGTACGTGCTGACTCATAGGCTAAGTTCAGCTATTGATACTGTGATTTGCAGAGATGGAGCTCCTGTGTTTGCCACAGAACTTGAGATTTTATTGTTTTGGCTACTGAGGGAGACTCTGTTACCACGTGGTGATCCATAAGCCTTTCACAGTGAGTGGCTGCAGAGATGAAGACAAATTTACCTTGGCAGCAATAGAAAAGTGAATGTCTTGCAGGTAAAGCCATGGAGTGTGCTAATTACAGGCCACACCAGCAGTTCCTGCACATCCTGCCACCTCAGTGCCACTAGATGGTACTTTGGCCTATATACTGATCACAGGGATCCAACAAGAAGGATGGGGAAGCCCAGGCTATGGGCAACACTCAAAGCCAGAGCAGGGGAGAAGGCCAAGCTATGACTGCCTCTTTGATGCTGGTGTATAGACAGTCTCAAGGGGATCAAAGACAATGGCCTCATAAGGGAAACACTAGCACACAGCGGACAGAGCCCACTCTGCTTGTGTGGTAAGACAAAGCAAACAGCAAGGTGTTGATGGGACAGCGAGAGCTTTGTAGGCACATCATAGCTGAGCCTTGAAAAGGCTCTCACTTGAGGTTCCTGGGAACTTTGCTCTTGAGTATGCTGGGGACAGCATTTGCCTGCTCTGGGGAAACGATGCATTTGTCTTTCATGGGGTGGAAATCCTTTGGTATCTGTGCAAACAATCTCACTGATAGTTCACCCAGGGAAGCTGAACACATTCCACACACGGCATCCAAGGAGCCTGGGGAAACTCAAGCAAGTCTCAAGGGACAGCAGTACCCAGAAGCTCATCTTTTTTAGGCCTTTCTACTCAAGAGAGCTGGATCTGGAGTTAGGTCTTGCCACCTGGCTGCCAGGTAGTTGCCTGCTCTGAGGAGACATGTCTACATTCTCCATCCAAATAGTCAGACCTTGGACCCTCTCCAGCCTTCTCCCCATGAACATGGAGGTCCCTGAGACAGTGGAGCCTTGCCGTGTACGTCTGAACCCTCCTGCAACAGAGCTTCTGCAGCCCTGATGCTATTTGCTATATCACGGAAGCACACACCAGTGAGCCCCAAGTAACAACTGCCATTTCTGCACATATTTGCTGTGCACGGAGGAATTTTGAGACAGATGTATTTTACACTCCCCTGGCATTTAAGTGTTGTCCAGACAAGACTCTGAGAGTTTTAGCATTTTCATGTCCATAATCCTATGATGTCATATCACCATGAGTTGCCCTTCCCACTGTAAGGTCAACGCTATAGCTTAGCAGGGGTGCATCTGAAAAGGTGAGGAGCTAGGATTTGCACCTGAGCCAAGTCAACAGCTCAAGCTCTGGGCTTCCCTTGTCCCAACGATATGGAAGGGCTAAAGCCATCCTCATTTTGAAGAAGACAAAATTTGGTACAGCAACATTAAGCTGTGGCCCACTGTCACACTGAGAGTAAACAGACCAATCAGAAAAACATCTTGTGCCACTCAGGATCAGTGGTTCTTGAAGGTCACAAGACAGGAATGGTCATTCTTAGGACCTGCCCACATCCACTGGGTCAAATGCTGGCCGGAACCTAACCCAATGGGGGTGTGAGCCCTTTTGATACAGAGCATGGTGAGCAGTCCTTGCTGCCTCTTTCAGTTGGAAATCTATAATATACAATGATTGCTCTAGGCACAGACCAGTTCTGAGTCTCAGAGGGAATGGGCTTGTGACCAGACAAGACACCATAAGCCCAGAGTTTCATGAGCTCGGAGAGAACGGATGGATTTATCAACTGCTGGAAAACAATCTGAGACATGCTCACACCACACAAGTCTTTCTGTATTGCAACTAAATTCAAGCCTCATCGCCTGCCAAGAGCCATCCCCTGACTCCAAAGAAGTGAATGAATTTTTAGCATCATCCTAAGATTATAGAAAAATCAAATTTTCTTGGAGCATTTCGGGGATATTTTGGTATACTGTCCAAATATGAATACTTGTGAATTTTAGCCAAATGGAAATGCTACAAGGGATATGTCACTCAAGTGTCCCTGGTTGAATAGGCTGGATTGTACTGGCATGTCATACACACTGGGGACATCAGGTGTGTGACAGAGAATAGTAGCATTATGTGTGTAGGGCGAAATGGTTGCTGGAGATGGGAATTTGAATGGTGATACTAGGCTTATGTGGTGGACTGGCACACTGGGTGTGTGGGGTAGCAGTGGGTGTGTGGGGTTGAGTGGTGACATTGGGTGTGTGGGGTGGAACGGTGACATTAGACAAGTGAGTCTGAATGTTGACACCAAGCATGTGGATTGGTGACACTCGACATGTGAAGGGGAAGTTACTGGTTTGAGTATGTGTTGTGGCCTCCCCTGTATATCACAGGAAAACTCATCATCCATTGCATTCCTCTCCCTCCGAGTTCCCCAGTACCTGACACACACTCTATTCAGTGTGTAGAGATGAGCACCAGTACTCCGGTCTACCTGCAGGGACACCTCCCAGTCACAGACATTCAGACATCCACGTACTTCCTGTTCCTTCCAGCTCTGCCTCTCCTGAGGGTGGTTCTGCCTATCACCACCTTCCCAGGGAGGAGTCTATGGATGACCGTCCATTCACAATGTCCCCATTTCAGATACAAAGGTAAGAAGTGTTTGGAGCTACATGCTGGGAAGAGGTTGACCTAGTGTTCTTGCCTGCTGCTGTGTCAAAATGCCCTGACACAAGCCATTTAGGGGAGAGATTTCAAAGCACACAGTTCCAGGTTTTAGCCCAGCACTCTGGGGAAGTCAAGGCAGGGACTTGAAACACCTAGTCACATCCCACCCCCAGTCAGGAACAGAGGGGAATGACTAAATGCACACATGCCCATGCTCAGCTCCTCCCATGCTCAGCTCCTCCTTCCTTTTCATTCAGTACAGATTGGGGGGTATTTTCCCCACATCCAGGGTAGGTCACCTTAGTTAACACAGTCCAGGGTAGGTCACCTCAGTCAACCTAATCAAGCGAAGCCCTCTCAGGCGTTTTCTGTGAAGAGTCTCCACTCCCAGGTGATCCTACATTGTGTCAAGTTGACAGAACCATCACTTGGCTAGGTGTGAGGTACCCAAAGGTGCTGGGCACGGCCTCCTCCATCTATGATCTGTCTCGTTTCTTTTGTTAGCCACTGAAAGAAGAATGGGCCTGAGACTAAACCAGACAACTCACAAGAAAGGCATCAATAGGATTAATTTATAGAAATTAACCAATTTTCTATTAAATACATGCACATTTAATTAACCATGGACTATAACTAAATGTAGCTGATTTAAGTCGAGGTGGAATTGAATTATATTGGCAAAGGCTTTCTAAAATCACGAAATTAGCATAATCTCTCTACAAATGCATGCTCACCTGATCTGCGAGGCTGCAATCAGAATGGGTGATGAGACGTTCAGAACACAATTTGCAAGTACAAATCAAGAGATTTAAAAAATTGTTGATATTTTTTGACTAGATAATTCCACTTCAGGAGCATTTTGGGTGCAGAGGTGTTCTACGGTGTGACTGATAATATGGGACATTATAAATAGCCTAGCTGTCAACAGGAAAACAGCTGGCTAAATTTTCATAAATCTATTCCCTGAAACATTATGTAACTATTAAAATTCTGTTTACAACAGGCTTTTGATTGTCTAGAGAGCTGATCTTGTCATAGTGGGCAAAATAGTTGGGTTATCAAATTAATTATAGCTTCAGAAAGTACATGCTGTTCAATAAATGGGAGAGAGAAACAGAACAAAAATATTAATAGTAATTATGTATTGTGGGTTTGTCAGTTTTAGTAAATAAAGGTCTTTTTCTATTATATATATTATATATTATATATGTATATAAAGTATCTCACATATGAGATATATTTTACTTTCTCTGCTCCATAGTATTTTTACAAGGGGAAGAGAGACACATGATAAAATTTATCAGGCACTTGTGTTGACCCTGGCCTCAGCCACAGGAACTGGAAGAGAGGACATTCTGCCTGTGGCATGTCTATGTGATGACAATGGCCTCCAGACACATTTTCTGCATTCTGTGGGTGCTGATGGAGCCACAGAATATTATTCTAGAAGGGTGGCTCTAACCTGGGCATAGCAGAGCCCTTCTAGAAACAGGAGACATTTCTACTCTAACAATCCCTTTCTCTCCACACCTGATGCCCTTTCCCTATTACCCAATAATATCCAGGCCAATGGAGTTGCTATCTGGCTGTATTCCAGAGCACTTAAGAGACTCAGTGAAACTTCAAGGCCTGGGGACTGGGCTGACTACACTCCTTCTCAACAGTAAGTATGGGCAAGCAGCTGGCTGAGGGAAGGCGTCACAGGGCAGGCAGAGAGAGGAGACATTCCTATGGTCTAGTGGTACAGAATATTTGCTTACACTGTGAAGATCAGTCTCTGCCGAAGGGGCCTTCTGATTGGTTTAATGAAGAGCTATAATGGCAAAAGCTAGACAGGAGAGATAGGTGGGACTTCCAGGGAAAGAGAGGAATAGAGAGGGAAAAAGAATCTAGGCTTAGAGGAGACGCCAGGGAGGCACTGAAGAGGTGAGACATACAGTATAGAGCAGAGGTAATGGAGCCTCGTGGCAGAACGTAGATTAATAGAAACAGGTTAAGTTATAAGAGTTAGCTGGGGAAAAGCCTAAGCTAAGGCCAAGCTTTCAAAACTATTAGTAAGTCTCTGTGTCATTATTTGTGAGCAGTAAGCTGACAGAAAAGCTTACTATGGCCTGATCATAGATACATGTCTTAGTAAATCTCACAGTAAGGTAGATTTGGACCAGGTCCAACGTCAGCTCCAGCACCAACTTGACAAGGAACCTTGCATGACCTATAGTCTCAGGCTGACCTTATCTGCAATGGTCTGCTTTGTCAGTTTAACACGCTGTGGAATCACTGTAGAAGAGTCTCAAGGAGGCACTGTCTAGATTGTGTCGGCCTGTGGCATGTCTGTGAGGGATTTCTTAATTGGGGTAACCGGTGATAAGACCCACCCTGAATGTACGTGGCACAGTTTTATGAGCTGGGCCCTGAACTGCATAAAAGTGGAGGAACTGATAGTGGCACCTATACCTGGGGCAACAGAAAGCTGTCTGATTGTACTTAAGGCCTGCTCCATAGGGCAGAATTCATGTGTGGTACTGAAATCAGTCAATCAGTCAACCATCTGTTGCTGGTGGGGTCATGACCCTAGAGGGCTACTATTGCCACCTTCTTAAACCAGCGTAATTCCCAGCCACATTCTCAAAACCTGTCTTTATACCCACTGCTCATCAAAGAAGATTTTTTTTTCAGCTGACAAAGACCATTACAGAAATCTGCAAATGGCCAGAATGTTGAGAAGAACCCTGATCATGGTGTGCCTATCCGCAGTGGATATTCTTACAGCATGACCTCTACAACTAAGGCTCAGGGGACACTTGGGAAAAGGGGTAGAAAAATTCTAAGAGCCTGGGGACCAGGATATCAGCCCTGAGATAGCACCTCCTATGTGTGTCAGGGAGCTGCATAAGCCTGAACAACATGGTCACCTAAACAGGACCTGCACAGTGACAACCAGCTGACATTCCAATATGGGTGGGGTTCAATGTGGACCTTGGGAGGTCCCATCCTAGATGAGGAACTATGGGGCAATGGTTGCTAGAGTGGGAGAATCAGTTTTCCTTAGGAATAAGCTCCCAATAGGGTTCCTCAATCCCAAGTGGTAAACCCTAACCATGTACATATATGATCAACTCACTAGGTTGTATATATACATATATATATGTATAATAATTAAAGTAGAAGTCATAAATATGAGAGGGAGTTGGGGGCATGGAGATAATTTTCCATACCCACCTATGAAATCCCAAATAAAATAAAGTAAAAAAAGTAAAATATTCAGAGATCGTGAGCTGAGGGCAAGCAAATCCTCTTGCTGTCTCCTGACAGTGAACCAGTCCACTCAGCCTCCTGCTTCTGTGGCTGNCCTACTCTGAGGGGCTGCCACTTGAAACTGTTCCCTAAAACAAACCCTTCCCCCTTCAAGGTGCTTTGGCAAGGTGTTTTTGTCACAGTCACTAGAAAGGAAACTCAGACATTATCCATAAATGACCTTGTGTAACTGACATGGAGTCCCTGAGAAACCCATGTTTGCATCATGAGTTCCCTTCCTCCTTCATTTCTGTAAAGATGGCATCATAGCTCTGTAGTGGCATCAGTCATTCAAACTCGCACGACAGAAGCAGGATCCGGGACTTTGTGGGACCTTGTTGCTCTCTCCATGTCAGAGGGAGGGGACCTGCTCCCCCTGCGAGAGAGCTGGGGCCTGTTTTAGATTCCTCCTGGCTGAGACCCAAGTCTCACAGTGCAGCTGGGGACTCGCCCCTGCAGCCAATCTGTGAAGCAGCTTTAGGGAGGCTGAGGGAAAGCAGCTGACTGTGAGGCCCTGGCCACCCATACCATAGCACTGACTATCTTAAGGTGCATTAAAGGGGCAGTAACCACATCAGCTACATCCTCAGAGCACCCCGTTAAGGTTAAGCTCTCTCTAAGAGAAAACAAGGTAGAAGAAGCTGGGTGGTTGGCGCCCCAAGGCAGAGTCAGCAGGTGGCAGAGCTAGGTCTGTAAGATACTAGTTTCAGGTCTGTGCCCAGTGGCCTCAAGGCTGGACTGTTCCTTCCTCCAACTCAACAGTCTACTTCAGCTATGGTGGTGGAGGAATTTCTCCATCCAAGACTTCAGAAGTCTTGGTAACTTGGAAAACTTATCATTTATGTCCCAGCAGGGTTTTCCCAGAACCACAACATAAGTCTAGTTAGCCCTGGGGATGCATTGGATAGTTTTTTTTTTCACTCTTTCATCTCTCTTCCTGCTTAGTTCAAACCCCCAAAAGGTCCAGTGGATCCTTAGGTCACCAGATCCAAGATCTTGGGGGAGGCCTTTCAGTGTTCACATTGTCCAGTATACAATGGAAAGACGCCTTCCCTCTAACAAATGACAAACTACAGCAAAGAACAAAGAAAATGAGACAATAACCTACCATAATACCATTCTCAACTTCATGACTCCCCTATGATGAAAGCCAACATCCCCCTGGCTCGAGAGTAATGAGATATCTGAGAAAGAATTCAGACTCTTACTTTTAGAAAGATTCTGTGGGATAGAACTAGGGACTCCTACGGGCATTTAATGGCAGTAGTTAGGTCTGCCACTCTCTCACACCCTGCCTCTGACTTCCTGGGGCAGATCATGGCTTTTCCAGAAGGCTCAAATTTGTTTAAAGATAGATGTGGCTGTACCTCCCATAGAATGAGGGGCCTGTTGGGACTCAGTGCTTATCTGGTCAGGAGAGCCCCCAGTCTGTGAAGGCAGCTGCCAGGGCCTCACCCCGTTTACAGGGTGGAGTGAGGACATTCCCAAGCTCAGTGGGAGCACATGATGGAAGATTTTAATATTCGGATGACTTTGTGCTGCAAGGCTGGTAATTAGCACTTCTGGAAAATCAGTGCACTCCAGAATTTAAGCAAAACAAAAATGTTAATTAATAAAGCGAAATCTCTAAATCCTTATAATATCAGGAGATATCCAAGCTGCATACACTTAGCGTCAGAAAACCTGATTGGAGGGGGATGTGATGGAGTCACTGGGACAAGGGCCTTTCTTCATGGTCTCTTGAGCATCTGCTTTCCTGATTAGAAAAGTAGCATGCTCACAGTCAGCCAGTCACTGTGCAGCTCTCATCGAACTGGAGGCTGCTGTGGCCCTAGAGGAATTGCTTCCAGGGAAACCAAATTACCAACTGCTCATACTTGAAAAAACTTCCAGTCAGGGCAACTACAAGTGTTAGTAGATGAATAAGAGGTTTTTTTTTTTTAAATAAAAGTATCATGGGGGCTGTGGATATGGCTCAACAGGTAAAGTGCTTGTCACATAAGCACGAGGATCCAAGTTTGATCCTCAGCACATATGTCAAAAGCTGGGCATAGTAACACATGCTTGTGATCCTAGCCCTGGGGAGGGAAGAGACAAGTAGACCTAGGAATCCCATTATCTAGCGTGTTTTGCCAAATAGGAGGACTCTAGGGGTCAGTGAGAGACTCTGTCTCAAGAATTAAGGTAGAGGGTGATAGAAGAATACACTTGATATTGATATCTGGTCTCCACACACATGCTTCTGTACCAGCACATAAATGCAATCACACACACACTTGAATAGGAACACAAACATACACAACACACACACACACATACACACCCCCACACTATCATAGGGAGAGGGTTTTTGATGCTCTGAACTTTAGGTTGACAAAGCAGGCATGTCTTTTTTGAGTCTGCAGCCTTGCCTGAGTTGCATACATCATAACTGGAAAATCTAACTTCCCAAGAGAACTATCCCCCAACATCTTGTTTCTTGACAGCAAAAGTTTACTGAATTACTTCCCTCAAGACAGCAAAAAGTAGTTTGGTATGTGAGGGTGCAGCCATCTGGAGTGGAAGTTACTGTGGCTGCCCAACTGCCCTGTGGTAAATAGTATTATTTACTGGCTGTCTGCACTGTACTTCATGTGATTGGCACCTTGTTTTCTAATCTTACACATCACTTCAGATCCACCTGATAACCACAGAGAAGAGGCATCTTAATCATCTCCCTTTATGGATGAGAAAATCAAAAGGTTCAAGGTCAAAAAGGCTAATGGTCTTGCTTCAAGTTCATGTTTCTTCATCTTGTAATTTTCTCATTGCTTGCCCAAAAATCATTAGATCTTTGGCACAGCTCCGAAACATTAGATTTCTTCTTCAACACCACTGGACAGGAAAGGGAAGCAACATTTGACATGATGAATAATGCTGTTCCTACCTAAAATAACTAACTAAATAGTCTTCTAAGACTCAGTTTCCTCACTTGTAAATAGGGTAAAAAAGACCTGCCAAGGGATGTTGTAGAAGTAAAGAGGTAGTGTCTTAGTTGGGGTTTTTATTGCTGTGAAAAGACACTATGACCATAGTAACTCATAAGAAAATCATTTAATTGGGGTGGTTTGCTTACAGTTTCGGAGATTCAGTCCATTATCATCATAGTGGGGAGCATGACAGCATGTAGGCACACATGGTGCTGACTACAACTTGATCAGAAGGCAATGGGAAGTGGACTGAGACACTGTAAGTATCCTGAGCATAGGAGAACTCAAAGCCCACTCCCACAGTGGCACACTTCCCCCAGTAAGGCCATAGCTACTCCAACAAAGCCATACCTCCTAACAGAGCTACTTACTCCCATTGGGAGACATTTTCTTTCAAACTACCACATTCCACTTCCTGGCCCCCATAAGCTTGTAACCATATCACAATGTAAAATGCATTTGGCCCAACCTCAAATGTCCCCATAGCCTATTGCAGTCTCAACAATGTTTAAAAGTCCAAAGTCTCTTCTGAGCATCATGACAATCTCTTAACTGTAATCCCCCTGTAAAATCAAAATAAAAAAGTAGATCACACACTTTCAACATATAATGGCACAAGATATACACTACCATTTTAAAACATAGGTAAGGGAACACAGTGAAATACTGAACAAAAACAAGATTAAAAACCAGCCGGGCAAACTCCAGTCTCTTCATCTCTATGTCTGATGCCAAAGTGCTCTTCAGATCTCCAATTCCATCCAGCTTTGTTGACTGAAATACACTTCTTCCTCTTGGGCTGGTCCCACACTCCCTGTTGGCAGCTTTCCTAGGCAGGTATCCCATGACTCTGGCATCTCTAATATCTTGCGTTCTTCAAGGCAATCCAAGCTTCATAACTTCCCACAGGCGCCTCTGTAGTCCTTCATTCGGGGACACCCTGATACATATCTGACCTCAGAAGCTTAGGTGTGGAGGCAAATTCTATAATCAGTTTCTTTTATCCTAACCTCTAAAGGCAGAACTATGTGGCCGAAGCTGCCAAGTTCTGCTGGGACTAGAACATGGCCCCTCGTTCAATTACATCATCATCAGCTTTCTGTTTTTTTCATTGTTACCTTCACTGTCTATGCTTGGCTGTCCTTGAACTTGCTCCATAGACGAGACAGGCCTCAAATTCAGAGATCCACCAGCTTCTGCCTTCTGAGTGCTTGGATTAATGGTGTATACTACTATCTGTGGCTCTAAGCTTTTCTTTAGAAAAACTTAGCCGGGTGAGCTATTGCCCTCAGGTCACCACTCCCTTTATTCAATTTCTTAATCCATTTATCTCCTTGAACACAGGATTTAGCTCTAGTTCCTTTACTCAATATATACATTTTTTAAAAGATTTATTTATTTATTATGTATACAATGTTCTGTCTGTGTGTATGCTTGCTGGCCAGAGGAGGGCACCAGATCTCACTACAGATGACTGTGAGCCAGCATGTGGTTGCTGGGAATTGAACTCAGGACCTCTGGAAGAGCAGCCAGTGCTCTCAACCTCTGAGCCATCTCTCCAGCTCTCAATATATACATTTTATATTTTTATTGCTTAGCTTGTTCCTTTTCATTATAAATCTTCATCAGAGTGACACTAATAACCACACAGCAAGTCTATACTAGGCTGCATCCTCTGTCAATGGAATTAATCACAAACTCTTCACTTTAGCCTCAGGTAGACTTTTTAGACAAGGGCAGAAGGCAACCATATTCTTCACCAATATATCACAAGAACAATCTCCAGGCAACATATTAAAAATTTCCTCCTTTGAAACTTCTTGAGGTGATTATCAAATCACACTCAGCACCACTGTCTTACATGCTCCTTCTAGTATGGCCCAGTAAGCATCACTTAAAGCATTCAACTGATTTTTTTCTGCACTTAAAAATTGTTTTTATTGAGCTATATGTTTTTCCTCTGCTCCCATCCTTTCCTCTCCCTCCCCTTCTAATCTCTCCCATGATCCTCATGCTCCCCATTTACTCAGGAGATGCCTTTTTCTACTTCCCATGGTAGATTAGATCCATGTATGTCTCTCTTAGGGTCCTCTTTGTTGTCTAGGTTTTCTGGGATTGTGTACTGTAGGCTGGTTTTTCTTTGTTTTATGTCTAAAAGCTAGTTATGAATGAGTACATATTATATTTGTCTTTCTGGGTTTGGGTTACCTCACTCAATTTGTTTTCTAGTTCCATTCATTTGCTCAACTGATTTTTCTAATCCACAGTCCCAAGGTCCAGATTCCTTCAAAAATGAAAAAAAACCCAACCATGGTCAGGTCTAGCACAGCAATAACCCACTCCCTGGTACCAACTTCTGTCTTAGTTAGGTTTTATATTGTTGTGAGGAGACGCCATGAGCACCGCTACTCTTATAAAGGACGATATTTAATTGAGGTGGTGGCTTTCAGTTCAGAGGTTCAGTCCATTATTAGTCATGGCAGGGAGCATGGCAGCATGAAGGCAGACATGGTACTGGAAAGGAGCTGAGAGTCCTACATCTTGCAGGCAACAGGAAGTTGACAATGAGACTGCGTAAAGCTTAAGCAAGAGACCACAAAGCCTGCCTCCACAGTGACATACTTCCTTCAACAAGGCTACACCTCCCAACAGTGGCACTCCCCATGAGCTTGTGGGGGCCAATTACATTTAAACTATCATACACACTCATTTTCATGTCCTCCATGAATGTACACCATCTGGCCTCCAGGTCTCAGGCAGTTGGAGGAAGTGACAGAACAGCCCTTCTCTTCGGTGCTAGCAGTTGAATAAAAACATTCTCTCTACTGTTGATTCATTGGGTTAACTTACAGGAATTGTCAGTTGGGCTTATCTGGACAAAAAATAAAATAAAAACCAAAAGAAAGATCAGCAGGTCTGAGGACACACCCATGGCTCTCTCCTTGTCTGCAATCTCCAGTTGGAGGCAGAGTTGGAAGCCATATGATCTCCTTATTCTGTGCTTCAGTCTTCTCTGATGTTCTTCAGTATGACATCTGGAACTGCATCTCTGGCATTGTGACTGGTCTTTCCTTTATTCCACAACACTGAGGGATCCTGGCTACATAGCCAGAAGAGAAACATTGCATGTTATGAGTGAGGCTATGGGAATAGTTTTAATTTGACTGAGGGCGTAGGTACATTTTGGAAACAAACAAACAAAGAATGTTTTAGGTCACAATAACTTTGCTTAAACCATTTGTGCTAACTGACATGGGAGGATAGAGTTATAGACACTGGCAGCAAGCAGATGCTCCCATAGGCACTGATTTCTTGTTAGAGGAGTGGGCCAAACCCATCAACATGAGGCAGAAGAGGTTGAAATAAGGAGACCCAGCTTTTGTTTTATTCTCAACTCCTGCTATCAATCAGGCTACAATGAGGATAGACATAGACTTCTAGGGGAAAATAATGAGGGATTTCCTGTGGGGTGAACATGGGGCAATAGGAAGGAAGACCTGTCCACTCATGGTCACCTTCTGATGGTGGATGGTCTGGCTGGTTTCTGTACTGGTTTCATCACCCCAAAAGGCAGTGATTGCTCTGGGTTGAAAATCAGGTTGCCTATTCCTGAGAAGGTTTGCTACAATTCTTCTTCATTTAAGTTGTAGCCATTTTCTATTAATCTACCAATGAGAGGCTAATCATTATTTCAAGGCAGCTAGCAATTCTTACTAATGGTTCTGGAAATAAATAAGTAAGCATAACTCTGGGTGTTCCCCAAATGAAGTAGCAATAACCTAGGAATCTGAGGACTTATGCCATTTTAAGGGCCTTGAAGGCTCATAGGAAATCACAGAGACTGAAGCAGCAATCATGGAATCTGCTTGAATCTGTGTTAGGTCCTCTGTATATATATACTATGGTTGTTATCTTGGTGTTTTTATGGGACTCCTCACAGTAGAAGTGGGACTGTCTGACTTTTGTCTGCTCTTGGGATCCCTTTCCTCCTACTGGGTTGCCTTGACCAACCCTGATATGAGAGTTTGTACCTAGTCTTGTGTATCTTGTTTTGCTGTGTTTTGGGGCTCTGAAAGGCCCACTCTTTTCTGAAGGGCAATGGAGGAGGAGTGACTCTGGAGGGGTAGAGGAGGTGGGGGGACTGGGAGGATTGGAGAGAGGGAATCAGGATGTATTGTATGGGAGAATAAATTTTAGGAAAGAGAAAGTCCTTGAAGTCTGACATTCATTGTGATAAGACTCTTAAAATAAACATCACATATTCGGGGCCAGCTGAATGATTAGACAACCAAGTCCTATTATCGACTTAGTTCTTGAGATTGTGTTCTCAAGGACTATACTTGTTGGGGACAAGACAGCAGACTAAAGAGGAACTACCTGTCAAAGATGTGCTTCTCCTGAGTGGAGTAATGATGGTATCATGCTATATTGCTTCAAAGGAGGCTCCTTAGTGGTTTAATAAAGAACAGTCCCGGGAAACAGAGTCTTGACAATGGCAGCAAGGGTGTTAGGGACATGAGGGTATGACAGGACAGTAGGAACCAGAGACACTTACAATTTCAATAGAACATAGGGACAGCAAACTGATAGTATTTTTTAGTCTATCTGTTTGTTTATTGTGTGTGTACAGGTATGCATGTAGATGAGCTTGCGCCAAGGCACATGTGGAGGTCCGAAGACAACTTGCAGGAGTCAATTCTTTCCTTCTATCACATGGGCCCTGGAATTGAATTCAGGTCTTCAGGCTTGGCCACAAACATCTTTATCCACTGAGCCAGCCTGACTGTTCAACAGCATTGTTTCGACATTGGTTGATTTTCTAGATTTGTAGAAGTTAATTAGTAAGTTATATTTGGCCTTTTAGTAACAAAGGTTTATGCTACTTTTGTGTCTGTACCTATTTAGGTAGCATTTTAATAAAGCAATTTAAGTCTAATTAAAAACATGATTTAACCAAAAATACCAAAGATAGCCTTTGCTGGAGAGGATGTGGAGTAAGGGGAAC
>LOEQ01000537.1:426108-446580 GCA_001685075.1 Bramus lutescens | reverse complement strand
AGTGAAGAGCTGTATAAAAGCGAAACCTAGCCGGCAAATAAACGGAGCCTTGACACATCTCAGACTGACTCTGTCCTTCTTTACGCGCTCGGCTCTCTTTCTCTCTCCCCCCATTATTTTCAGGTGATGCCCCCTTGAGACCCATAAAATTACCTGACCCGCTGGACGGGACACCAGTGGATCATTCTGATCAATCGAGGCCCATTACCTATTCTAAATCAGATTATTTATATTTTTACTATTGATCTCCTTATCTGTTCTGGATATTTATCCCTTCCAGATGCACAATTTGCAAGTGTTTTCTCCCATGCTGGAGGCTGTCTCTTTCAGTCATTATTTTTAATGCCTGTGTGATAGCTCTTCTAAATCATGGCTAGGGTCAGGATCAGGGTCAGGGTCTATGTCAGGACCAGGATCAGGGTCAGGGTTAATATTAAGATTAGAGTCAGTGTTAATAGTAGGGTTGAGGTCAGGGTTAGAGCTAGAGTTCAATTAGGTTAGTATTAGGGTCATGGTTGGGGTTAAGGTTAGTGTCACTATTATGGTTGGGGTCGGATTTCCCCAAATGGTCCTTGGTAACCACTTTGCATTCTCCAGCTTTTAGGCACTGTTTGTGTGGGTGGCAGTGCTGTGGTGGTGCTTCTGCACTTAGCTTGGCTTCCTCTGAGGAAGGAGTGCTCCGTCACTACCCGTGTGCTTTATGTTTCCTATTGCAGCTTCCACTTTTTAATACATGGATTTTCTCTTAGGCTCGTGTCCTATTGTCATGGCATGATGGAGGTTGAATGCTGTAGGAATTCCCACCGCCAGTAGCCTTTAAGGTACCCGCCCACTTGGGTGTGGCCTCTTATATTATTTAGGCCAACGTAAAGTGCATGTTCGGCCTCTCTTTTCCAGCTGTGGGATTCGGTTGCTGTTCC
This sequence comes from Bramus lutescens, assembly GCA_001685075.1. Taxonomy (NCBI): domain Eukaryota; kingdom Metazoa; phylum Chordata; class Mammalia; order Rodentia; family Cricetidae; genus Bramus; species Bramus lutescens. Next base: position 445,660 of record LOEQ01000537.1, on the reverse strand, counting down.
CCGTTCCAGCAGAGGACTGTGATCTGTGAGTCTACTCCTAAATAAATAACCCTCTATTATTCTCAATTCTGAGCTAGTGTAGGATTTCAAGCATCTGTCTTTAGTTAAAATGTGCACATTTTTTTACTTCCTCTACAATCTCACAGAAATCAATTTGCTTTCATACTTTTTAATCCTTTCAGAGAGGTGGTCAGCGGCATGAGTGGTCCTGAATCTTCAATAATTGAGTCCTAACTCTCCAGTTTCCTTACTCATGATCCTGGCACTGGACTCCTCTATCCCTTCAGGCCAATTGCCAAGAACTTGCCTTATTTACTTGAGTGCAAATGGATATTAAAGCGATTTGGCCTCATAGAGCTGCAAAGTATGACAGATGTGTTACATTTGAAGGGGACCCTCGGTAAAACTCATTAATCATTTGCTAAACTGTCTCCACCCTTATTTGAGAACACTGAAGGCAGCCTCCCTCCCTGCAACATTAATTTCTTGGCTACTTTCATGGATTCAGGGTCCATGATGGATTTTTTTTACATGGAATACCAAATTAACCCAAACTGATTAGCGTTTATAAGTTATTAGTGTCATGTCACTTTGGTCTGGTCTTCTCTGCACACATGATGTTTCACTACTGACTTCTTGCTGGAAAGATCAATAGAGCTCACATCACTGTGTGTGCCAACTTCAGCACAATGCTCCCTGCCCCTTGCTAGCACAGGCAGGCCCCAGTAAGGGACAACGCTCTTGGGAAAGTTGCATCCTGGGCAGTGTGCTGCCATCACCTAGTTCCTTGTTGTTGTTCATCAATCTGAGAAGACTCTTAGGAGCTCAGTGGCATGGTTACCTGGGCTTATATGGCTCTTGGGGGCAGGTGACCATGAACCTCAGTGGGGCTTGGTGTCATGACTCGCAGGGGATGGGTGGAATAGGTGGTAGGGCTGGGGAATATGAGTACTGTAGCTCTTGGGGGCAGGCTGTCATGGTTTCCTGGGCGTTTGGTGGTATGGCTCTTTGGGTGCTGGGTGGCATGGCTATTGGGTAGTGGGAGACATAGCTATAGGAACAGAAGCATCAGTGTTATCTAACAATGTCTTCCTAAAGGTATAGATACCAACTTATGGGGAGCTAAAGATTCAGAGGAAGCTAAATAGACATCATGCTTCCTTAACCTCAACCTTGCTCCCCAGAGCTGGAGAAGGGCAAGGTGTAGAGCCTGGGAGGCTCACCCACAATGCACTAGTGTGTCATGGATTCCAGACACCCACAGAAACATCTGCCTGCTAAAGTGTTCTTCAAGGAAGCTGTCTCCCTTCCAGACACAAACTTCCCATTGATAACATACACATTGCTCTCTTTGCTCTCTATACCTTTTTAATGTGAATGTTATGGCAACAAGGCAGCCACAACTTGTTGGGTTTGTTCTTTACCCCACAATGACTTTAAATAAACAACTTAGAAAATGCAGTGACTCTGCTCATTGTCATAACTACATTGCAGATAGGGATGACAGTAGGGAAGGGTTGGGGCCCATTTCCAGGGCAGGAACCTGAAGTTCTGGTGATTTGGCATCTTAAAGTCACACTGTCACCTAAGTGCCAGAACCAAGACTTGAAACTGTCCTTTCCAGTCTAAAGCTCTTCTTCATAATAGTTTGTGCAAAAACATAACCAACAAGGTAGCTTCCTTCTCCCTCTAAGGCTCAACTGTAGCTATGACAAAGGTGCAGGCAGAGGTGGTCTATGGTAAACCCTTGGAATTCCTGGTGGCTCTTCTGGGTTCAAAAGCCACCTGGTTCCTGGTGTTTCCCTTCCAGCTTGGAAGAGGCCTCCTGCCTGCCCTTGACTTGGGAATGTGCGGTGGCTCACAGCAGATGCAGCAGCCATTGAAGTCTTCTGTCTGCTCCTGACTGTACAAGAGAAGGCTGGTGTCCCCTCTCCCTAGGCCCTGCTCTGCTCCATGGCTGCAGAACCTGAGCTTCTGGGGGGTTTGTCATCTTCAAGACAGAAGCTCCACCCTCAGGGCTATCACTTCCCACACAGTTACACCATTTCATAGGCCATTCTGGTGTTTCGGGGGCACCTCGTCCCCGGTTGAGGTGGTGCCGTGCTGACAGGGATCTCACAACTCTAATGGAATACTGTCACACTCTTTAAGGCAGAGACCTAAAGGCCACACAGTGAATCAGGGTGCATGTGAAAAACTTTCAGCTCAGGTTTTTCTGAACCCTTACTGACTCACAGAAAATGAATCAATATACTGTCTAAGGGGAGGAGGTGTGGGAGGGGCATATACACTAATGAGAGGGACACTTCCCTTCAGCTGTTGGTTGGCATAAGAGATAAACAAGCTTAGGAAGGACTTGACTGAAGAGCCACTGCCACGTGGTCATGGCTCTGAGGACACCTGTCACTAAAGAAAGGGAGGCCTCAACTTGGGCCTGTGCAGGGTAGAGAATGTAGGTGGGGAAGAGAAGGAAGGGAAAAGGGCTGGGACATCAGACCACATGTGGGCAGGGGCCAGGGCCAGCCATGATTACAGCGACCCAGTTGGGACAGGAAGTCAGACCTCAGGGGGCAGTCGGGACTTGATGTTAGGCTGAACTGATCTGACGACCGCTGGATCAAGCAGGCAGTTTGGGACCTGGAATGGGCACTTTGCCCCCACAGTTGTGCCCTGGGTAGCAGTGTTTGATTAAGACATCAGGATATAAGGATCTTGGTTAAAAATGAAGGTGGCCACATACAGAGCAAGTGGCCACCTCCTAAGTGCCTGTGTGGTGGCTTGAATGACAATGGTTCCCAGAGGCTCATATGTTTGAAGGCTAGGTACACAGTGCAACTATTTGGGAAGGATCAGGAGGTGTGGCCTTATTAGTGGGAGTGTGGCACTGAGGGTGGAGTTTCAAAAGCACATGCAATTCCCAATCAGTTCTCTCTCTCTCTGCCTAGTGCTTATGGATCTGATGTAAGCTTTCAGCTACTTCTCCAGCACCATGCCCACTTGCCTGCTGCTATGATGATCATGAAGCTATTAGCAAGACCCCAGTTAAATGTTTTCTTTTACAAGTGGCCTTGGTTGTATTGTCTTTTTATAGCAATAGATTAGTAACTTAGACACATCACTATCATGGACGCTTTCCTGGAATGGATAGCTATGACAGTGGGTTGGGAGACCATTTTAAGGGATGAGAGACTGAGGGAGAGGGAGCAGATAAAGTGGCTGAGAGCCTATGAATGCTCATGAGAAAAACATTTTCAGTCAGAGGCAGAGGTCAGTGGGAAAAGAGATCATGTTTCTCCTAGCTTCCCAGAACCCTACAATGTCTGGAAGGGCTTGGAATGGGAGTAAATGAGTTCATGAAAGAATGACAGATGTGTGCACACAGCAAGGACTGGCCTCTGATGGCTGCTAACTGGCCAGCCACAGCAGTCATCAGCCACAGTGACCATTCCCCAGAGTTCTAGGGGAAGGGAGAATGTTTGAGAACACAGCACACTCTGCCTTGACATCCTGCCAAGAGAGCTACTGTCCTAACCCTTCGAATACACAAACAGATCTGAGTGATGATTCCTGACTCCCTGGGTCCATGGCCTTTCCAGAAAAACCATTCCAAGGTCTAGACAACTGTATAACCCATGGAGTGCTTCATCATCAAGTCTAGCTGAGAGCCTGAGCTTTTAGCTGTGTTCTCCTACTTTAGAACAGTCACCTGATGCTGTGGACACAGGCTCTCGTGGTTGGGGAGGGAAAGACCGAGCAGTCTTGTCTTCTCAGATGGAAGTAAGACCTTTGAACTCTTCCCTTGAACACCCCACCCCATGTGCTGCGTCCACCTGCTCCTTGGGGTGTGCGGTCTCGGAGGCCCGCCCCTCACCACCCACAGGCTTTCTGGCCAACTTCGCCGATTGCTCATCATTTTTTCACATCCTGGGCTATTGAAGATTTCCCAGAGGCCTTATTAAATGCTCTTCCCAAAGCTGCTCATTTATCACTGTCGAGGTGGCCAGCCAACCCGAGAGCAGCCATCTCGGTCTCTGATCTTGAGAGCTCTAGCAGTGTCTCGTCCTGAATTCTTAATGCTGTCTAACACTGTTGTGCGCTATCTCTGCAAAAATTCCCCATTTTTCTTCCATCCACAGGAAGAAAGTCCCCTCCCTGCACCCAACCCCACTCCGACTCTCAGCTACTTCATACACATTCCCCAAGCTCCTATACTCCCCAGCTCAAGACAGGAAGCAGCCTGGACTCCAGCTGTGCATTCTAAGAGGGAGGAAATCACCTTCCTGCCTTCAGCCTATCTGCCTTTATTCAGTGGCTCTAGCAAAAGCAAAATATAGGAGAGCAAAAACATATTTCTATGTTAGTTGATTTGATCAGTGCAGAGAGTACAGGTATAACCTCACATATGGGAGGTGGGGCCTACAGAGCATTGGAGCTCTCCAGAGATACCCTTGGCTCCTCAGTTAGGCAGGGAGGGGCTCATCTGAAGAGGACACAAGGAAGGCAGACCCTTGCGAAGTTCCACACTTGCTGTAATTCCATAGCTGAAAATACAGAAAAATGAATTTGGCCATTTCATGTGCACAACTGTGAGCAATTGCAACACTAATGCAGCAAACAGACGCTGGTGTTGCAGAATGAGAATGAGGGGGAAATGTCTCCCTTGCCTCCTTTTTCTCCCCTCCCTTCCCCTCCCCAGACGAGAGGAGGAGAGGGGTCCCCTCCCCTTCCCTTCTCTTTCTCTCTTCTCCCCTCCTCTCTAATTCTCTTGTGGCGTTGCCTACCTCCCTCTCCCCTCTCCTCTTCCTCTTTTTCCTCTTGCTCCCTAAGGTAGGTCTCACACTGTAGCACAAGCTGGGCTGGAGCTTATTTGTCGCTCAGGCTGGCTTCTCTAATCCTCTGCCCCAGCCTTCTGAATCCCTGAGTGCTAGAATTATAGGCGAGCTATCCCGCCTGACTTCTCCCTGTGCTGGGTTGGGGCACAAGGCCTTGGCCATCCATGGAGGTGCACTCATTCTGGACCACAGGATCTAAAAGTGTAGTACAGCTGTCTCCAAGTGAGAGCTGTCAACCAGAGGCACACAGAGTATAGTTGAGAATGAGCAGAAAGACTGTGGCCATATCCCCGAATGGCAAAGTGCCACACCACAGGCACAGCTCAGCATCCTGAGTGGCGGGGTTGTGGGGTTCTGAAAGCTCCTTGGTGGAGCTGACTGCAGCTGTGTTCTCTGCTCCCCAAGGAGATCCAGTCACTGCAGCATGACTCGTTATCATTAGAGCAGATTTACTGCAGGGAGCAATATTTACCTTTAAAAATAAAACGGCGAGGAGGGATTTGCTGCCTGTTGCTTAACAGATTAATGTTCACAAGGTTCCTGATTGCAGCTTTCCTTTGCAGACACACAGCTCAGAGACTGACTGTGCTCAGGGTGGTAGCCCTGGGGTGAGGGTTCTCTCAGGTGAGGACACACAGTGGGACAGGATAATCCTCCTGGGGTTTGTAAGTTTTATCCTAACATGACAGTGTGCTGTGACAACTGTGTTTGTGTTAAACAGTAAGAAAGAGGTAGCTGGAGCAGAAACCACAAGGTCTGCCTGCACAGCCCCAAGCACCTACCATTATAGGACTTGGTTGATTTCCAACATATAGGACTCATTCCCCAATATGGGTTATACTGCTTCTAAGAGTCAGCACACAGGCCTACAGGAAGAATTTCTGACTTAATGTCAGTTTAAATTCAATGGGCCTGTTGGTTCACAACATTAAACCCACATTTCAGCAATGAATACTTAACTGGACACCGAGTTCCTTGAAACAGAAAAGGGAGTACAGTTTCCCGCACTGTGAGTGCTGAACACACAGTCCTAGATCCCAGCTAGCTACTCCCCTCTGATTACTCTATGCTTAATGCTTAAGACCACACACATACACTAATGGGCTAACTAAGCAATTCGCTTATGTATTTAGTTTTCCAACACTGATAAATTCTTCCTGAGTACCAGGTACTCCTTGCCTTATGCTTTTATGCTCAGATGGTGAGACCTACAAGCACCCTACATGGCATTACATGTGACCAAAAACTTCCCCACAGTGACATGTGGGACCTTACAGAGGGTTCCCGATAAAGTGTCTACATTGGAGAAGTCACATCAGGGAGCTGTCACAGTCAGGTTGACACCTGTTCTGTTTGCTGTTAGTTGCTCTTTAGGAGGTCAAGCAAGGTCGTCTTTGTCATCCTCTGTTTTCACTCCTGTGCGATGGCTTTGGACAGGGAAGGGGCTGACCAAGTGAGAAGCTGGAGCAGTCATCTACAGACTCATCCTCCCCCAAATGCCACTGGATGGAACTCTAGAGTGTGGGCCCTGTCTCCTCCACTGTCGGAGGGCCTGGGTGTGAAGAAAGCGGGGTGCATTCCAGAGGCTTATTGCTAACCATGGCTTGATAAGGAGCACCACCCTGCTTCTCAGTTCCTGCCCCCACTTCTGTGGCTGAGCCTGGATGCCAGGCTGGGCACACTGGGCTACTGACCAACCAATAGGGAGTACAGTGACCGCCTGTGAATGCCAAAGGTGTCAGGTACCCTGGAGTTGGAGTTACTAGCAGATGTGAGTTGCCTGGCATGGGTGCTAGGAACCAGACTCATTTGTTCTAGAAGAGCAGCAAGTGCTCTTAACTGCTGAGAAATCTCTTCAGTCACACCCATCAGTCAGTCTTAAAAGATGCAGGCTCCAGGACAAAGCTGCAGATGCTTTCTGTGACTGCACTGAGGGACTGTCACCCTCTGCCCTGGGCACCCCCATCAATGGCTTTTCCAAATGTTACACTGATTGTGGCCAGTCAGACCCACTGAAATCTCCAGTTGGCTAGACACTTGAGGAATTGCTAAGATTCTTCTGTGGCCCAATGTTTTTGCATTTTTGAATTGACTCAAGATAATAGAACTGAAGTGCAACCAAGAAACTATTTGCAACCGGATGGAAGAGAAAGTGATGATTGAGACATTGCCTCCAAACCCTCGGATCTGAACACCAGAGTGGCTCTGCGCAGGGAGATCCTGCTTCTAGAAACGAAGCTAAGCAGGATTCATAGTAGTTACCTGGTCACCCGGGTGTGGCTCCTGTATGCTGGGGCCATGACATACACATTTTTCTCTTTGTTGTCCAGCTCACCCCTCTCTCAGACTCATAGTCATGAGTGGCCATGATCAGCTAGTGATGGGTTCTGGGCTAGATACATTCACACCAAGGCTGTTCATTGAGGGCCTTTTTCACTACACTGTCTGTGATAGTTACCACTGACTGGCAACTTGACAGGGCCTAGAGCCACCAGGAAGCCACACTCCTGGCATGTCTGAAAGGAGTTTCTGGATTAGGTTACGTGAAATGTGGGTGGCTCCTTTCCATGGGCTGGGGTCCTGGACTGAACGGAAAGGGGAAAGAGAGTGGCACTTCAGGGTTCATCTCTGTCTGCTCCCCGACTGAGGAGGCCATGTGACCAGTCACCTCATGCTACTGGAACCACACCTTCCCCATCACGATGAACAGGATGTCCACACTGTGAACTAAACTAAATTCTTCCTTCTTTGAGTTGCTTTATCCGGTACTTTGTAACAGTAAGGAAAGTAACTTATACACCATCCTAGCAACTCACAGGGCTTTAAGTAGCTCAGTTTCACCTATTTGGGTCCATGAAGACCTTGGATGTCAAACTGTCAAGGCTCTGTGAGCTTCCCCATGCTGACAGGGTTGCTGGGACACAGCTTCATAATGATTGACAGGTTCACTTTCTCCATAAACCTCTAGGAATGAGGGTAAGTTTCCAGAACAATGTATAACAAACAGCTGATGACTGATAACTGCTATGCAGTGCTCTTAGGAGCTTCATCTATGCACATGGTTACATGAGTGACAACTCTAAGCACACTGGCTATGAGAACTAAATGTTTTATGGGTTGGGTATACTCTGGTGCCCGAGATGCATATGCTGAGAGCTTGGTCCCCAGGTAGTGGCATCATCAAAGAATGACTGGCTTACAAGGATGCTGCTGTCATTCATGGAATAATCCATCCACAAATTCATAGTCAGATGAATCAAACAGTAGGTGTATGCTGGTCGGGGAAACTGGTTCACTAGAGGCATGTCACTGAAGGATGGATCTCACCAGTGTGCTACCCCATTACCCAACTCCTTTCCAGATGTCACAAAGTGAGCAGTTCTGCCCAACCACATACCATGCCACTTCTGCTTCCTCATGAGCTCAGAAATGAAGGAGCAGCCACCATGGATGGAAACTTTTGAAACCCTGAGCCCAGAGGAACTCATTCCTGGTTATGTTGTTTTCCAAGATGCTTTGTCATAGTGAGGGAAACCTGCTGAGTGCAATGTGACATTCCATTTGTGAGTGTGCATGTGTGTGGTGATGGGCTTATCTGTGCACAAACATGTAGGGGCTGTGTCTTCTAAGGTTTTTTTTTGACAGGGTCTCTTGCTGAACCCAGAACATTCCATTTTAGCTAGGCTGGCTAGTAGCCCAGGACTCCCCATGGTCTGTCTGCTTCCATGCCTACTGCAGGTATAATAGATGCACATTGCTACACTTAGCATTTTCACAGGTTTGTCAATCCAAACTTGGTTCCTCATGTTTGCATAGCAAGTACTTTATACACTAAGCCATCTCCCCAACCCACCATGGTCCATTTTTTAAAAATGAGAATTCTCTATCTAAAAAGAAATAATAATTTTATATAATCAGATACTTTGGTACATTTATCTAAAACTTAATCTCTCTCTCTTTCTCCCTCCCTCCTTCCCTCCCTCCCCCCTCACACACACACCCGCCCAGATATTATTCAGTGATAAACAGTTTAGAAAACATTAAATTCAAAATATGGCGTTGAACCTGGCTTGCTTACCAGCTGCTGGCCTTTCGGACCCCACCCCGCATACTGAAGCTTTGCATTGCTGACTTCTGGTGGGTCCAGACTCTGAGGGTCCCTGAGGAAACAGACAGACAGACAGAAACAAAGCACAATGTTGGGAACCAAGAATATACTGTGCTTCCACTTATCCTCTTTCCCCGTCTCTTAGTTACCGAACAGTTCGTCTCACTCAGCTTCCACCGCGTTTCTGCAGATGTACATAATTTATGTGAAGCTGAAATACATCCACTGCTACTTAATCCAAATGGTAAATATTCATCAGGAGAAAACATGCAGAGAACTATATAGATCAATTTTTAAAATGTCCAGGGCAGTTAAAATTAAACGAAACCCACAGCCAAGCAGCAATAAATCCTACACCCGATGTCTTCATCACTGGCTTTCCCTGCAGATAATTCTTTTCTAAATATGAAGCCAGGTCATTCTGACCTTTGAAAGCCAGTCCTCAGGATGAGTTAATTGTATACTCTCATGATACAGAGAATGAGAAAGGGAGGAGATTCGAGAGAGGGAGAGAGGAAGACGAATTGAAAGATGTTTTTCCTATTCAACGTTTCTTGCACTTTTCATTCCTTTTTATTTTGGGTACTTTCCAATTGTGTCTACATGGGAGTCAGCTTGTAGATGAACACACGTATGAGCTGTGTATGAATGTATACATGCTCAGCTGTGTGAGCATGCATGCATGTGCAGGTAGGAGCCAAAGGTTAATGTTGGATGTCTTTCCTAATTTTTGAGTCAGGGTCTCTCATTATCTAGAAGCTTGTCAGTCTGGCTGGCCTGGACCCTCTAGGGATCCTGCCCTCCCAGTGCTGGGATCGCAGGCACATGTATTTCGTTTCTACCTGGGTGCTGTGTAAATAAATGCCTTATGCTTTCATAGCAACATTTCACTGACTGATCCGCCTCCCAAGCTCCATTTTTTTCATTCTTAATTTACGGATATGGAAAATACCTTGACAACCAAATACTGTCTATATATTCAAATGTTCTAATAAATCAAATCCACAGTAAAACGCCATGAAAACTCCACAGATAGAAGGATCTTCACATTTCTTTGAGGGTACCACCCCACCCGTGGAATGGCATCTGTGTTCTGGGGGAGCTGATGGCCAAGGGAGCACCTGCCCTGATGTCATAGTTCCTCCACGGAAGCCAGAGCCATGAAAGTGTTGGCTTACGAATAAAGAAAGAATAGGCGAATGGTCACCTGTCTTTGGGAAAGGAAGGCACTGACTGAGTTTTAGGGGTTTTGCAAAGGGGCGGGGCAAGGGGGAAGAAATATGAACCAGGCCTTTAAGCGATCAGGCTTTCAAACACAGGAAATTCCAGAGTAATTTGAACAACACTGCAAGAATCAAGGCAGACAAACAAAATCAGGAAGAAATAGAGGAGGGAGAAGGTGGGGAGGTGAGGTTCCCTAGGGCCTCAGGGGAGTGTGAGGACAGGTGACAAGAGGTTCAGATATGCAGGAAGGCAGCCGGGAGGGACAACAGTCTTCAGGGAAGTAGAAAAGCTAGGAGACATGAGACATTGCAGATTACAGATGGGTTCTTAATAAACTCCAGACCCCGACCTCCCCCTGCCCCTGGGTGTGGGTGTGGGTGTGCCTGCAGAAGCCAGAGGAGGGTGTTGTGTTGGATCCGCTGGTGTTGGAGTTGCTAGCAGCTGTGACCTTTCCTAGATGGGTGCTGAGAACCACACACTGGTCCCCTAAAGAGGACCTGTGCTCTTCACTGCCTTTGCTGCTAAGGCATTGCTCCAGCCCAGAGAGTAGGGTTTGAATGTTATACCATTGTAAGAAAGGCTATGTGAGGTGATGGGTGTGCTAGTGAGCATGAGTCATCAGTCTGTAGTGTACTGACAAAGCAAAAAATTATCTAAATATTCTAAAATACGTAGTTACCATTTGTTAGTTTAGTCCTCCAGTCCCCTCTAAATACTGTTAGACAACAAAGTATAACGAGGCTGTGAAAGAGAATAAAGTTTTCCAGAGACCAGGAAAGCGATTCACGATGGTTGACAGAAGTCTCAGAAGAGCAGGTTCAGTCTGCTAGCTGTGTCTTACAGGGATTTAAGAACATACACAAGCATGAAGTCATTTATAAAAAAGAAGTCAATAAAGTTGGTCAGCTAGCTAGGGGGTTGGGTGGAATGGGGTGGAAGGAAGTCTGGAGTAAGGGAGGGTGGCATTTCTCGGAGCTCATACTTTTGAACCAAATTAACTGAGACACAGGTGTCCCCTCAGGAAGTTAAGGCATGGCCTCCTTCGTCTAAGAATGGTGTGAAAGCCAAGAGAAATGGCCGGTACTGAATCAACAGCACACCAATGGGTGCTAAGTCAACAGCACTCCAGTGGGTGCTAAGTTAAGCACTCTGAAGATACAGGTCTCTTCTTTCTCCTAGTTGGCAAGGCTCTTCTCTTAACATCTCATACTCTTAATGCAACCCAATGACTCCATGATTCCCCCAATGAGCCACCTGTTGGGGTTGTAGCCATCCATCCAGGGTGTCCTCAAGGAGAGGAAGCCAGGAAGTGGTGGGATTCCATCACTAACAGCACAGAGTTTGAACCAAGAGTAACTCAGCCTAAGTACCTTTTCCTCATGTGTGAATTGGGAATATTAATGATTGCCTTGTGGATAACGTTCAACAATGCACCTCACATGGAAATGGGCAGCACAGGGCTCCCGGAGCCATGTTCCAGAGATGTCAGCTTAATCCTTGATAAAATGACAGGTAATTAATTTGGCCACACATTATAATGCGTGTGTGTCCTTAGCTTTTCATTTAATTAGTTGGACCAGTAGGCTGAGTACTGATAAAGTGTTATTGTAATGACTATTTATATGAAAGGTGTTTAAAATGGCCAATCACTTTTCAGACATAAAGACAAATTTGCTCTCTGGGACTCAGCAGTGAAAGCAGATCAGTGACCCCCTAAGAGTGCAGGTGACAGGAAACCAGGTTTAGGGTTGCCACTCCATCACCTACACTTGCTATGGTGAAGTAAATATCTTGATTTTCACACTTGGATCCCACGACATCAAGTTGCTTTGCTTTCTAGTTAAAAGAAGGCTTTAGGGTGACTCTCCCAATGTCTTTCCACTGGGTGTCCTTCCTTGTTCAGTAAACATTCTGCAGTTTCTCCTCATCTGTCTGGCCCCCTGCATGATGGTGATTCTTATACAGTCCTGCCCAGTCTTGCAAACACAAGGTTTCCACTGAACATGCCTTTGTACTTTCCTTCTGGGAAACTTTTATTATTGCTGTGCTTTAAATCATCCTAAGTGCTCACAAGAGTTGATAATAATGTACCCATATTATTGCTATCCCATCTATGCCTTTGCATTTGTCATCATCAATTTGTGCTACTTCTCACTGAATCCCGTGGCTGACTCTGGGGCTCGCCTTCTGCCTCACATCACGGTGCCAGCATCACAGAGATTTCGCTGCTTGCTTCCTTTGCTCTCACATCCATGCTCTGGCAACTACTATCTTCTCAGCTCCTGGTTCTATCTGTTCTACAAGATCCCACATCTGCAGTCTCTTCAGAATGGCCTCCTTTTTTGAAGATGACAAACCTAAGCTCTCAGGTTTGGCTTGTTTCCAGGACTACGCTCACTCTCACGGCCCCCCTTCTGTCTTCTTCATGTTCCTAACCCTCCAGGGTCCCTGAACCAACTAGACAAGACAGTGAATGGAAGCACCTCATCTGATCAGCACCCATCCACATCTGAGCCTGGCTGGATTCTTACCCACACATCTTTTTAACCCCTGCCCATGGTAAACAGGACTGGGGAGATAGTTCAGTGCCTGCTGCAGAAGTGTGAGGACGGAGTCCAGATCCCCAGCATCTATGTGAAAGTTGGGTGTGGAGGCACATGCCTGTGACCCCATCGCCAGGGAGGAAGAAACAAGAAGATCTCTGGGCTTGTTGGCTAGCCAGTGAGCTCCGGGTTCAGTGTGAGACTCTGACTCAAACAAATGAGAGGGCCCAGGTCCCTTTGTCACATAGAAGACCATAGCAGTAACCTCTGATGAATACCCAAGGGGTCACATGCATATCCAACTTGTGGCCTGTTGGTCACATGTAGGCAAGCATAGATACGAATCAGACTGACACAGAACTCATGAACTTACTTACATATTCATTTACATTGTGTGTGTTTTGCAACTTGATTATGTGATTTTTGAGCATGAACTTTAGATGACAATGACAACATCGTATCCCAGTGTTAAAATGTTGGACATGGCTGCCAGCCCAGTCCATGGTCCCTACCTTGAACTGGGTTATTCTAAAATTTTTAGTGTGTATGTAAGAGGGGAAGGACACAAAGGAACTTGCTCATGAATTTGGGGGCTGTCTAGTGCCCTCCCCTATCCCTCCTCCTTTATCTTTCTTTATTCATTTATTCTAAAGAACATGCATTGGGCTCCGTGATGAATCATCTCTGGGTAGAGATGGATTGGCGAAAAAAATGATTAAGGAAGAATAAAATGATCTGAACTTCACATAGCTCAAAATAATCACAAGATCCATTCTGATTTTGCTTATTTGAGCAATAAACAAAACAGGGCATAAATCATACTGGATTCTGAAGAGTGCATTAGTGCCCAGCCAAGTTTGCTCATTTATCTTCCAGAGCTATTTTGAGGGATTGAAAAGCTTCTCTAACAGCAATGGCATTTGGGAGAAAGAAAAGATAAAATTTGCTTTTTCCTGGCTCTAAACTTTCGTGACTAAATCACAAAAAACCATTCCATTTTCAATATCAAATATTGTGAGTTTTCTCATATGCTTACCACAGAAGGAGATACAAAGGATACATGTTTAGACCTAGGTAAGTGCTATCCATAGTAGGTGCACATTGCTTACAAATGCATAGTAGGTCAGCAAGGGTCAGATTAGCAACCTTTAGTTCCTGAGGGGATCAAGAAAAGTATTCATAATAGTTGAAACCTACTCAGTGCATAAGGTATTCTTGTTGCCTTTCTCATATACTGTAAGTCATTCGTTTAAGCTCCTGGGTAGGGGGTCCCATGCCATCGGTACTTCCAAGGTGGCTGGCAGTTAAGCAGTGCTAGTGCCCCCATCCCTGCCCCCATCCCTGCTCCTATCCCTACCCCCACCCCGTGCAGGATCTGGACTCTGATCATTGAAGTGTAACGGGGCAGCCGGGCTGGACTGCTCCTGTGGGACTCCATGTGCCTCCTGGACACACTGATGGCACAGGCACATGGCAAGAGAGGCTGCCTCATTGGTCGCTATGTCCCCAGGTCAGTCCAGCCCCATCTACCCTCTTAAGGGAAGAAATGAGACAGGTCAGGGTGGGGCTGCAGGTTGGTTGCACTGCAAAACATTTTGGTGGAGATAAAATGTTCTAAAACAGAGTGAGGTAATGATTGCAAAGCTCTTCAGATACCCCACGGATTGTCGAGCTGTGTAATTTCAGTTTGTAAATGAAAGGTATGGGAAAGATGTCTCAGAAGAGCTTGGCAAGGGAAGCAAGGAGGGAGGGAGCTGAGAAGGGTGAGGAAGGTCAGGAGGGAAGGAAGCCATGTTCCAGGCACTTCTCATACACTTTCAGGTGAACAAGAGTTGACCTCCAGTGCAGAGAAAGCCCTGTCTGAGCTGACTGGTGCTTGTCCTGCTAGAATGCTTGAACAATCCACAAGAGACTTCACAGGCAGCCTGAGCACCCCATCCTTGTCTGTCCTGTACTCCCGGATCAGCTAAAGCCTGCCAAGCAGGGTTCTCTCCAGGAAGCCAGCACTGGGCAAAATTAACGGGCTAGTTGCAACTTCCTCTCTGCTTGGCCTGCAGCCACCCCCTCCCCTGAAAGCCACTCCTGGCTGCAGGTGAGACCCAGAGCTCTGCATTCTCTTTTTCTTGCATAGCAGGTCCCTCCCATGGTCCTATTCCTCCTGGTTGTGTTGTCTCAGAGGACCCATCTGGTCAGTGTGTCCACCAACAGACTGTCTTGTCAGAACGGGTGATGAGGGAATCTGCCACACGAGGTTGGAGCAGTGAGGCCCCAACTGCAACAGATTCGCAGCTCTGGGCTGATGGCTTCACCTCTCTGGGAAACTCTGAGAAACTCTCTGCTGCTAGAGGTGGGATGGTTCCTCACAGGGTACTGTGAAATGAACATGGTTCTAGGTGGTCAGCCGACAGGTGTGTCCCTTCTGCCACTGATGGAGGCAGATGGGTTGTGTGCGCATAATTCTGAGGTTCCTTGTTCTATGCACACATCATGTGGCCAGGCTCACTTAGCACGCTGCAACATATTGTTGCCACGTCAGGACTTGTCCTTTTGGAAAGTGAGGGACAATAGGTGGCTCAGGCTCCTGGACAGCTCCTCTGAGAACCTGGGCCTCCGTCAGATGGAATGAGAGAGAAGGCTTGTCTTATGTCTATATAATTAAACAGAGGTTTGTATTCTATTCCTTCCATAATTCCACTTTAGGACACATGACTACACAGCCTCCCTGAGCTGGCTGCAGGAGGAAGGTAGAGAGTTCTTCCCAGTGTGGGTCATGTGACCAGACTGGAGCCTGTGGAAGACAGGCAGCAGTGTTCTTGAGGATGCTGCTCATGTGGTCTACCACTCAGAGAGGCCACAGGGGCTCTTCTGTCTCCCCATTTGAAGCCATTTCCTTCTGTCCTTTCCTGTTACAGTTCTCTACCAACTCCTAGGTGTCTGATCTGACTTTGGGGACCTGTTTTTATTGGTCTTGAGAGCAAATGTTCCAAACCCTTCTCCACCCATGTAGATAGTCTTAGTTAACAAAAGCCATGTAAAAGATGTACTGATGCTGAGAACTGGCCTAGCCGAAGAGGCAGTTGGGCTTAGTGGCTAGCTTTGACAGAGGGATCTTAGCACTGGCCGTGTGCTCATGGTGAACTCAGGAACACAGGGCATAGGCCGAGGCTCCGAGCCACAGCAGACATCTATACGAACAGACATAGACACACATGCCTACATAATTAATGGATGTGGAGCTTGGAATTCTGTGGGGGGTGCCACTCAGAGCTACTTTTGTTATGTGAGGACAAAGGAAGTCTTTTGAAAAATTACTATTATTATTATTTGGTTTTTCGAGACAGGGTTTCTCTGTAGCTTTGGAGCCTGTCTGGGAACTAGCTTTTGTAGCCCAGGCTGGCCTTGAACTCACAGAGATCCACCTGCCTCTGCCTCCTGAGTGGTGGGATTAAAGGCATGCACCACCACCGCCTGGTTTGAGGAATTATTTTAAACCGGTTAAAGTGTGTATACTGTTTTTTCTTCTATTTAAAGTACAAAGTAAGTGATGGAAGAGTGGACTGAGGGAATCATAGGGAAGCAAGTCCTGTGAGACCACGTAGAGCATCAAGTAGGAAACTCAACACGAGGAATCAGAAAGAGTATCAATGATGGCGGTCTAGTAGAACAACATCCCTGGGGCCAAGCTCCTGAGACCTCACAGCCTTGGAAGAACTGCCTGTGTGACTGCTCCCTTCTCCCACCCCATCCAGGAGAACTTGATGGAAATGCTAGCCAATGGGTTTGAAGTCTGTGGAGGTGAAAGGTCCTTGCGTGCTGGAAGCCTCCAACACAAATTCTTAGGGTAGTTAGGTGAGTACAGACACCCCCTCAATCTGCCTGGCCATTCCTTTCGATTTATAAAGGTCGAGCTGAGATTGAGCTCACTGGATCAGAGGCTTGGAATCAGACAAGGGCCTGAGATAGTCCTGTTATTGAGAGTATACATGAGAATGCCCCGGGCAAAGGCTTCCAGGCTGTGGAGAAAGTCCAGGGGCTGCCAAGGTCACAGTATCACTACAGACTGCAGCCAGAGTCATGTTGCCAGGGTGCCTCTGTGTCCTGCTTCAGTCCCGGCACCCCTCTCCCCCATGGCACCCATCTGCCAATTGCCAAGGCCAGAACAGAGTCAGGCGGAGAATAATTAATGGCACTGTAGCAATGTGGAGGGAAGGGTCCATCCTTACAGACAGGAGCTGAGCCTCAGCAGGACCAATGTGGGTGACGCCTGGCACCATGAGGCCCATGGCAAGGGTCCTTTCCTGACTCACGCAGCCCCAGCTCCTAGTGGGGCTGAAGTCATTAGCAGCCAGTAATGTTCAGGGCTGAACGTAGTCAGCAGAGAAGGGGTGCTGGGGAAGGGGCAGAAAAGACGAGAGCAGAACCCCATGGGAGCAGAGAGAGTCAATTTAGAGTTACAGCCGTGAGATGGTGGGATGTAACACTGCAGGTGGATGGAGCTCAGCACGATAAGGCGTTCATCCCATTCTCTAACCGCCGGCTTCTCTAGCCATTTAGGCCGTACCAGTGCAGTAGTGGGTACCTAGCAGAGCACCAGTACCTAGCACATTGCTAGTACTTGTACTTAGTGCACTATCTATACCTAGTGTAGTGCTAGTACCTAGTACAATAATACCTAGTGTAGTACTGGCACTTCGTGGAGTACTGGTACTCAGTGTAGAGCTGGCACTGGGTACAGTGTGAGTACACAGCATAGTGCAGGTCCCTAGAAACTTACAAGATTTCCCACTAGCAATTCCCTGAGTGGGTCTCCCAGCACTTCGAAAGGTCTGCAGGAATTTGCCTTTGGGTCATAGAGTGGTGGATAAGAATCAGGATGCACAGAGATATATAAAACCCTGACC
Source organism: Bramus lutescens (assembly GCA_001685075.1). Lineage (NCBI taxonomy): Eukaryota > Metazoa > Chordata > Mammalia > Rodentia > Cricetidae > Bramus > Bramus lutescens. The sequence continues at coordinate 428,052 of LOEQ01000537.1, read as the reverse complement.
TTCTCATTTGTTATTATAAACTTGGCTGTCTCAATTTCGGTTTACGGCAAAGATTAATTCCAAAGAGTTCAGGTCCTGCCGCCATCCTGGTGGAGCTGGAACCTCCTTACTTCGTGGCAGTGAAAAGGACAGATGTTGCTGGCTGGGTGGGGTGAAATGCTAATCTGAACTCTTGGAAGCATTGCTTCTGGGTAGCCTTTGATAATCTGTGTGCTCTGGCCATGGTGTTTCTTGAGTTTCTGAAATCCCACAAGTCTTCACTGCTGATAGAGTCCAGAGTCTCAGGGAGCCAGGAAGTTATTCTGCCATCTCTTCAATTCTGTGCCACTGGGTCTCTGCCCTTGTCTCGAAACTCTTGGATCCAGGTGGGTGAATCATGATGTGTCCCCATGTGCCCTATCTATGATGGCAGCTGCAGAAGTTCCTTCTGGCCACCCCAGCAGCCTGGGCTGGGCACTATGCACCCATTCTGCCTCTGGGGAGTCCTGGATGCCTGCCTGTCTTTCTCTCAGTGCTATTTCCAGGATGGTGCATGCAAATGTTTAGTGAGACTGAGAAGGCCCTCAGCGCTCTCTCAAGCAAAACTGCTTCCCAGTGGAGAATTCCATGCCTGAAGGTGAACTTTTGCCACCCTGCCATCAACCCATCCACATGGGGCCAATCTGGATGCCACATCCATGCCCCAGTAAACACAGTACCAAGCAATCAGCCTAGGATCTTGTTCTTCCTTTGACTTTTTTTTTTTTGAGAACTGGAGAAGGATGGTTCTTGCAAAAGAAAGTTTTCTTGACATTCTGGCCAGGAAATTTAAGTATTCGTCCAGCACACAGAGCCTGTGGCCTCTTCATGATGCACACAGAGCCTGTGGCCTCTTCATGATGCTCAAGATCCACTCAGCCCACGTGGCAATCCTGCTTCACTTCTAGTCTCATGTCTTATTTGGCCTCATCACTTATGAAGTGTTCCCCATAGGTCATCTAAGAGAAGACGGGGAAACATCCAGCAGCTCCTCAAGGTCAGGCAGTGTCACCCTGAGTCCTTAGGTGCCTGCCAAGAAGGAAGATGCAGGCATGTTGGGAGTATAGTTCTGTAGATGCAGAGCCAGAGGCTCCAGGTGATGAAGAGAGCCGTTTCCAGGGTACTGTAGCCTCCTCGAGTGGTGCAATGACTGGGTGGAGGGCGAGAGGTTAAAAAACTACATACAGAAAGGTGTGTGTGTGTGTGTGTGTGTGTGTGTATGTCTGTATGTGTGTGAGTGTATGTCTGTGTATGTATGTGTGTATATGTGTGTATGTGTATCTTGCATGTGTGTGTCTGTGCATGTGTGTGTCTGTGTGTATGTGTGTGAGTGTATGTCTGTGCATCTGTGTATGTGTGTGTATGTGTATCTTGTGTGTGTGTGTCTGTGCATGTGTGTGTCTGTGTGTGTGTGTGCTCTAAGTGGCACAGCTGCTTTGAATAACAGTTAGGATTTTTTAAAATCAAATTAACCACATATTAATTATACAGCCCAGCTGGTCTACTTCCAGGTATTTACCCAAGAGAAAGGAAGACATATGTCCACATGCAAACACTCACAGCAGATTCACTCATAACAGCCCTCAATGGGAAACAACTTAGATGTCAATCAGACATATGCTGTTGGAATGCAAACTGTTAGATACACACAACGGGTCACTGGCACCTGCTACAACACGGGAATCTCAAAGAATGGAATCTCCTCCAGGGAAGGAGCCAACTACATATGGTACAACCCCGTGTGCAAAAATTCTAGAGAGGCAGAGGGAGCCAGATATGGAAGCTCATGACTGTAATCCTAGCACCTAGGAGGCTGAGGCAGGAGGATCACTGTGAATGTGAGGCCAGCCTGAACTATAAAGCAATTTCCAGGACACTCTGGGATACAGATTAAAACTCTGTTCCAATAAGCAGCAACATCAAAAA
>LOEQ01000537.1:414434-425718 GCA_001685075.1 Bramus lutescens | reverse complement strand
AGAGAGAGAGAGAGAGAGAGAGAGAGAATAGTCCAAAGCACTGAGAAGAAAGGAAGGTGACCAAAACAACATGAAATGCACCAGAGAGCAAGCTGCAGCCTGTAGCTTGCACCAGTCCACTGTGCACCCAGCACTTGCTAGGCGCTCAGTTATATTGCTGAAACCACAGCATTCATTTTCTAGGCTTGGACATGCAGGAGCATCAGCCGTATGCAGAGCATACTGATCTGCATACAGCTGGGTGAGCAGATGCCCTTGGGGACACACACACAGAGCTCTGTCCCAGGAGACTAACATATACATGCCTCTAATCTTCACAACTTAAAACCTACTATATGATTCCTCACACAAGAAAGCCATCAATAGCTCAGAGGAGGTGAATAAAGACTGTGTTAGACATACTGACTTATAACAATACAGATTCCCAAGGGCAAGAATCCGAAATGCAGGCTTAACATTACATCCCACTAGGTGGAGCCCGAGGGATAGGCTAGAGTAGTCAGACCCCGGAAGCCATTAGGAAGCTAAGTGGATTGGGCTGCCTTTAGAATATATGGGCCATGTACAGTGCTTTCTATACATTAGAGTAGACAATGAAGATGATCTCATAACCATATTGTTCTGGGTGGAGTAACAGTATCCAGAGAAACAGCCACCTTTCTGTTTTAACCCAGGTGGGATGGCTGGCTATAGATGGCTACACCGTGAAAAGACATGCAGGGAGGAGAGGAAGGGGAAGCAGTGACACCCAATCCAGGGCTCACAGAGTGCGGTAAGCTGTCCTCATAGGACTCTCCCTTCTCCAATGCATGCCTTTCTCAGAATATCTAACCAGTTTGCTTCCATGACAATATTTCTCAAAGGGGTAGGAGCAATCTAGTGATGCAGCTTCTGGCAGTTGTGACAGTTGCTTGCTTTGCAGAGCCAAAGTGTGTCCGTATTTGTGAGCAGATGGGTCCTGGAGACCAGCTTACGGTAGTATGACATCTTCAGAAAGGAAGCAGGCTCAGCTTCAGAGGAGCAGCTCCGGATGCTGAGATTTACTCACGTTCCTCCCTGAACTTGTGAGCCTTGATTTTTCTATGCACCAGGCTCAATTCATAATGGGAACAAGTCACCAAACATTATTTAGAAGGCTATGGGACACAAAGACTCAACATCTCTCTTCATTTTCCAAGAGAACACCAGCCACCCACCCATAGGGAAATCCATTTGAACTCCCTACCCACTGAACTCTCCCATGGCCCATGTCTGCAGAAGCCCACACTACCTGAATGTAAGCCTCTTGTCCTCACGTTCCTTTATCTACTCTAGGCCTGAGTGATAAGTCTTGCTGAGAGCTCATAACATCTCGCTCATGCTCAACATGTCTTGAGTGTGTTTACCATGCGGAGCAACCACACTTGGCTGGGGCTTTAAATCACTCAATTCTCCAAGCACATCCTAAAGTTTACCCACCTCTGCTACTACCCATGTGCCCTGGGAATGCACCCACATTCTAGCCAGCATGGACTCACTGCAGAGGCCATGCTTAATGATGGCTTTACTAGGCCTCAAACATCTCTTCCTGTCTTATCTAGTAGACATAAACTAAAAGAAAACCAACTGAGCCACCAGGCTCAGCTCAATGCAGACTTGAATTGCCCACAGCCCTCTTCCTTCCTAGATTTTGGAAGGCAGATTTACTTCTCAGAATCAAGATCATACTCAGAGTTACTTTATCATGTGTGCTTACCCAAATTCACAGCAGCATAGCTTGAATGTGGTAGCCCTCACTTATAGCAGTTGGGAAGCTGAGGCAGGAGGATCATGAGTTCAAGGACAGCCTGGGCTACAAAGTAAGAGTAAAGTATCAAAGATTAAAATTAAGAACCCAAACGAAAACAATGCCCCTATCTGAGTCCTGTTGCTTAATGCAGTGTTATTAATAATGTAGCACTTAAATAAATATTTTCTGACCTATACTGTGTTTTCTGTCCTTCGTTCTGCAGAGGCTAAGAATGGGCAGTTACCCTGCCCCTCTTAAATATGGAAACCAAAGCCCATGGAAGGAAAGCAGAACTAGATAGCCACTGGGGTGAGGGTTGACCTTAGAATTCTTGTCACTGAAAGCTGAAGTTGGGGATGCCTGTGTGTGCTGCTAGGCTGTCTCTTGGGGAGCACTGTTTTCCTCCTGGAACTTACTTCCTAAATAAGCAAAATCCTTGTGCACTCCAGTCTACCAGGTGAGTGAGAAGATCTAGGTAGAAGGAACCATGACTCAGTTCTGCATCTTCTCAAATACACTGTGGCTTTACAAAGCCAAGCCCAGTTCTAAAGCAATATAGTTTTTGTGCTTGAGCAAAGCTAGGACACTGTTCTGCACAGAAGATGGCCTGTCATCTAAGTAATGTCTTTGATACACATCTTAGCTAGCCTCCACTCTATCACCATTCTGAGTTTTCAGACCCCCAAAGTGCCAGCGCTTCCAGATGGAGTGGCTGCTCAATTTTATTAAATTTATTTCTGTTGTAGGAAGCATTGATCTTTCATTACTTTGTGGACTTTCAAGATGACCCTAATATCTCTCTCTCTCTCTCTCTCAGAGAGAGAGAGAGAGAGAGAGAGAGACCATCTCTCTTACACACACACACACACACACGCACTCACTCACACATTTTTTTTAAAGGATTGAGTGCAAAGACAGGACAAATTCAAGGAAAGAATTATGACAGAAAAATGTTGAAGAGATAAATTGCACCAAAGTTTGATTGAAAACATAGCTAAAATTCTAAAAATGATTTATTTTGATTACGTGTCCATGTGAGTATTGTTTTCTGTGGATGCCAGGAGAGGGCATAATATCCCTTGGAACTGGGGTTACTGAAGGTTATGAACCTCCCAATGTGGGGTACTGAGAACCAAAGTCAGGTTTTTTGGAAGAGCAGGGCATGCTCTTGACCACTGAGATATATTTCTAGCATTGTGCAGCTAATATCCACTGTGGAAAGTTGCCTTACTTAATGGAAATTCTGACATGAAAATTTTTATTGAAATACCGCATGTTAAAAATGACCATCTTTATTTCTACTTAAGTAAACAATGGATAAAAGACACATGTCCTTCAAGAATGGCTTAAAAACTTGGTAAGGGAGAGTCAAACAGAGCTACCCACAGGCAATAGGACACTAGATAAATTCAGACTGAGCTGTCTGGAACCCTCACTGTAGCTTTGGCTTCATTGTGAATTGAGTTCTGCTTGGGCCAGCAACAGAGGCCAAAGCACATGAGCCAACCACCTGGGACAGGGATGTGCGACAGGAAGAGACAGAGGGGCACCCCGATCTCTCCTGGAGCACTAAGCACATGTATGATAAGCATACACAGACACAAGCAAATATTCACACACATCAAAAATAAGTTTTTACCACTCCCACCAAACAAAAGAACAACTCTTCATTTTTGCACATAAATAATGCAAATTTAAATATTTTTACAAAGATATTTTGATTTTCATAAAGTCAATGTGCTTATCTTCTATTAGGACCCAGTTGGAGCATAAGCCATAAGACCCCGGGCTGTGTAATTCCCTGCCACCTGCTGGAGGGGAAAGGAACCTTTCGAAGGTTGAGGCTGCAAAAGGTGTAGGCTGAAAGCTAGCCCAGTTCAGATGTGACTCGGACAGCATTGGAAACTGGCTAGTGCATGAATTTCCCATCAGTGATCTTAGAACAAAAAAACAGAGGAGGTTTGGGAAGATGCAAGGATGCCCCTCAGTGGACCCAGAGTGGGCTAAAGTGAAGGCAGGGTGGGATGCTGGCTTCAGCATCCAGCAGAGGCTATAGATGAACAATCTGTCCATTCTGTGTGAATCCACAGGAGATAGCCAAACCCAGCCTCACTAAAGACTTGATGTATACAGCTCTAATGCTTGTACTCTGCAAGCTTACATCAGACCTATCTTTGAATTCCTCCAAAGGGGTGACATTAGGGACACAGGTTTGGAGGAAGCCAGCCAGCCCTGCACTGGGATTCCAGCTGTGGGGTGCTGGGCAGGTGACTCAACCTCTCTGGGCTCTCATTTCATTTACGGATAAGAATGCCTAAAGCTAAATGTGTAACACTTAAGGTGCAGGGGCCAAGAGCCACAAACACAATCAGTACATGATGGTGAGTATTACAATTATTTTTATATAAGAAATACCTGAAGCAGAGTTTGGGGAGTGGCTTGTGAAAGTGCTTGCTTTGTAAGCCTGAGAACGTTAGTGGGATCCCCAGAACCCTGTAAAAAGAAAAAAACAACCAAAAAACCTGGGCACGGTGGTGCAGAACTGCAGTACCAGTGTTGGGGTCGAGTGGGGACAGGCAGATCTCTAGGGTTCATTGCTGACTTGGTAAGACACTGAGAGACCCTGTCTTAAGAAAAAAGCCCCAAGGTGAACAGTGGCTAAAATTAACTTCTGGCTTCCACATACATGCTCACACATGTGCACATGCACTCTCTCAGATACATGCACCACCACATACACACACTTGCGTGCCCGTGTATACACACACACTCACACTCACACACACACACACACACACACACACACACACGCATACACACATGAATGCCCACAGTTCCTCACTGGTGTTGGGCTCACGTAGGAAGTGAATGATGGAACACTGGATAAGTCCAGAGCCCAGCCTTCTCCACCGCCCTTAGATTTGCCAGCTGCTTTACCTAACACTCAGACAAAATTCTTGGAATCCATTTCTCCCAAGTCCTCCCAGATGCAGTAACATCTTAATATGTCAGGTGTAAGCTGTGTGTAGAGCTTTATGAATTTATGTAAGGCAGAATGAAAGATCCAGCATGGTCCACACACTCGTTGCTCCCAGGATGGGGGATGAGTCTCAAGCCATCACTCTGTCCTTGAGGGCCACGGCCTTTTGAGGATGTCCATCTGCTTTAAGCTGGGTAGGATGACTCCCACTCCTTTAGCAGCATCCGAGGTTCTGCTGTGATATGTGAATACTTCACTTTTTATAGATTGAGTTTATTGTTTTAAATTATGTGTTATGTATGTGTGTCTCTGTGAGTATAGGTCATCTGAGTGCAGGTACACACAGAAGCTTGAAGAGGAAGTTTGATGCTCTGCAGCTGGAGTTATAGGCAGTTGTGAGCCGCACGATGTACGTGCTGGGAACTGAATTCCAGTCCTCTGGAAGAGGAGCTGGCGCTTTTAGCCACAAAGCCATCTCTCCACATCTCCCCTCACCATGGATACTTTCTGTTTACTATGTTCAGTCATGCTCAGTTTCTTTAGTTTAATACCATGAATAAACCAACAGCCCCATTCCAACACATTTGTACTTTATCTCCGTGCAGGCAACTCTTTGTCTGAAGTCCAAATGAAGTTACGTCCACCACGTTTATTTTCTAAGGAATTGCCCGCATTCTGCCAGAGCTTAGCTGAGGACAGCAGTCTAAGCATTCATGCTGTGGCTAAAGCTCTCTTCTGGAGTGATATGGTTTAGCAGTACCTGCTGTTGTTTATTGACGTTTGTCAGGAAAATGTTGTGTCTCAACCTCAGCATCTGTAGAAGCTGCAGGATGAGGCCGGCAGCACAGTTCTCTCTTCCAGGGTAAGCCCTGGGTACCTGTCCTTCTCAGAGCCTCGTGGGGGACAGAGAGAGAGCACAAAACAGAATGTAGGAGAAAATGGGAGCCCAGGGCCAAGATACCCAGAAACAAATGATGGAGACTCAGGGATGCGTGTGGGCAGAGGGAGGAGCCAGTAGGGGAGAGACAGAAAGGGTAAATATGCAAACAACACAGTCACATCTATGGGCTTTCTAAGGTCAGCACTTACTCTGGGCCAAAGGCTTCATCAAACTTGACTGGTGTCCTAATCTGTGGGACTCAATGGCTAGGTAATATAATTATATTGCCAATATATAATGAAATGTGCCTTCCTGGAGCTGAAAAATCTGTCAACACTCCTGCCCATGGTTTCCCTTTCCTGTGTGCCCTTGGACTCTCAGCCGTGTACTTTGTATTTTTTTAGACAGGGTCTCATGTAGCATAGGCTGACTGACTGCAAAACTCTATGTAGCTTAGGATGACCTTGAACTTCTGATCCTCTTGCCTCTATGTCTCAAGTGTTTGAAATGCATGTTTCTGTCACCTTTCCAGATTTATACAGTGCTGGGGCCAAACCCAGGGCTTAATTCATGCTAGGAGACTGCTCTGCCAGTCGAGCTATGTCCCTAGATTACATTCTTGGGGGAGCCCAGGTAGGCTTAGCAACACCACTCAAGGCCATAAAACAGCACGAGGCTGGGTGATCCAATCAAAAGCACCAAGAACTTGCTTCTGGGAGCACAATCATGTCAGTGAAAAGCATGAACCACAAACACACACTGCTCTTGAACTGCTGGGCAGATCCAGTTCTTTCTCCCTATGACTCATTTCTTTGGTTCCTTTCCCAAGGCACTTCTGGAGCTATGGCCGCAGTAGCCTATGCACCAACGTGACGCTTTGTTTCTGATGTCACGTGGGGAAGTAAGGGACTTCCTTCCTGTTAGTGAGGATAGAGCCAAGAGCCTGCCCAGGCGAGCTGGATTCCATCCAACATGCACCCCACGTGGAGACACGGGTGATCTTGCTCCACATAATCAGAGCGGGCAGCTGGCATCACCGCTCTAGGGAGGAGATTTCTTAGAGGTGCCAGTAGCTGGACTAAGTAACTTCTGCTAACTCGGTCCTGTTATCAAAAGAAGAGCCACAGGGCTTTTCCAATCTGTGGTGCCCTGTTCCTGCCCTAAGGGCTGGGCAGAGCCTCAGTGTCCTCTGTTTCACTTTGGTCTGCAGATTTCCAAGGAAGAGAACAAGGAAGAACCATCTTACCCATGAGGAATTTTGCTCAGGACATAATATCCAGTGTGGGAGTGCTGATAAACCTGCAAGAGAGGAGAGAAAAAAGCAAGCACTGAGACAAAGGCCGTGATTGCTGGCTTTCCAATCTCTAAATCCTAACAAACACCAGAGGCCAAGGGCAGTTTATGCAGAGACCTGCGGGCAAAGCCTTACTGACAATTTGCATGCCCTGTTTGCAGCACTTCCGCAGTTCACCAGGTTTATCAGGAAGCCGGAGGCTTGATGTCATCTCTATGGTTACCTGGTTAGTGATTAAATTTAGGAAGTCTGTATTTCCATCCAAACTAAATACAGCACAGAACTAATGGGGACATGAGGTCATTGGAGCTCATTGGACATGGTCAGAAAGACCTGGCAGGACAAAAGACCTTTGAAAATGTGAAGTTCTGCAGAGTACGGCCAGGGCTCCCCTGGGGCCTCAACTTTGGGCCTGCAATGAGCATGGAACTGGAGGCAGGACTGGGCACACTCTCCACCTTCGATCCAATTTGATGGACATTTTCTGGCTCCTGAGAGTGATCAACCAGGGCTCATTGCGAGAGGAGAGCTAGAAACAGCTAGTGTTAAAAACAGAAAGAGCTGGAAATCGGCACAGTTTCCAAACTTGTGGAGCCCCCAAATTACAGAGGTCTCTCTTGATCTTTTGAGACAGGAGACTATTTCCTAACTAGTAAACAGTGAAGAGAAATCAAGGGGATACCATCCCATGAGAAAGGGGGACACAGCAGCTCAGGAAATGTCAACATGCTCCTCCAGCTCTGGACAGAGCCTCTTCTCTAGGGTAGAGTGAGATCTGATTTCACCCCCACTCTTGTACCCGAGGAACTTCTGAGGGCAGATGCCCTGTCTGGAGAGATGCCCAGCAGCTAGCACAGAATTCTAACTTTCTAAGGCTAACGCTAGGTTTTGAGCTGTGGGCTGATCAAGCCATGACCATCTGTAGCCACCTTTCCCCCATGGCTGCTGTAGATGAAATGGTGAGCCTACTGAGAGCTGGTCCAAGAATGAATGTCTATACCCTGATACCCTCCCCAGGTTCCCGAGTTCCAGAGAATGGTGGGCATCATTCTCACCCTGTCCCGCACCAGGAAAGTTTACAGATTTCAAGTTGTCAGACTCCAGGACATCAGAAGGTATGGCGGCACATCCCCTGTTCACAAATGGATACACCTTAGCTAAATGTGCTCTTCTACCCTATCCTCAGGGTCACAATCCCTTCCTCAGAGTTCTCACTACTCCTTCCGTCCAGGAGTCAGAGACAGCCTGGCTGTAGACCACTTGTCAAACAAGTCATGTGAAAATGTCCCCCTTCCCTTGAGACCTATGAGAACGAACCCCAGTTGACGACATCAGAGTCGCTGCAATGCTGCTGTCTCTGTCAGTATGTGAATGCAATGTTATACTATCCTCCTTTCCTCTCACAGCAGAAACCTTTCAGTTAATAGATAAGATGTGCAGATGAAAGACGACAACGGATGCAGTGAGTCCTGCATGGGGCTGGGGATGAGCTGTGCTGATGCTGCTGGAAGGAGCCTCCCGAGGAAGACAGCTGGGATTTGTTACTGCAGAGTCTGGCCTGGTATGGACCACTGAACCAACTTCCAGGGCATTACAGAGGACAAGGAATTATTCAGAAAAATGGATATAGATATAAAAGCAGACAGTGGTTAAGTGCCAACCATACTGTCCTTCTAGAGATCTTGAGATCCCTGAACCAGGCACATGGGACCCAGGCTGGCTTTCTGGATGGCAGTGGGTAGGGAGATGCTGTTCTGTTTCAAGACATCTAGCATTACTCAGGTCTTTATTACAAGTCCAAGTTCATTGTTGTCAACGGAAAGATCCAGGGTAGCAACAGATAAAGAAATATGCAAAATGCTTTTCATATTCATTATGCAAAGGAGATTTTTTTTTCCTACCGAGGATCAACAGCAGAAACTAACCCCCTGGTTGACTCATCTTTATAGTCTGCCTTCAATACGCCACCAAACAGTACTGCAATTCTGGAAGCAATGACAATGGAAAGACAAGCGAAAAATAAGCTGACAAGGACTTTGGCAAGAAGAAAGCGATGGAAGAACGTTCTGTTTTCAGCTCCAGGCCTGCACTAGTGAGGAAAACAACATTGTTGGGAACTGACAGAAAATACCTGAACTATTATGCCCCAGCAAAAGACATCTGGGTATGGCTTTTTCCTTTTCATCATCTCCACTGTTGGTCTCATCACCTCGGGGACATTGCAACTCTAGGGACTGTGTCAGAGGTCTGAGGCGCTTCTGGAACCAGTGAAGTCAGTCCAAGTAGGATGAGAAAAAAGTGCAAAGGAGGGGTCGAGAGAAAGCCCTCCAGAGCTGCGTGTCCTGCCTTCTTCCCAAGCTGCTCACATCCTTGTCCTGTCCTTGGCAGCCCATGCTTGTCCTCAAGCTGGCAGCTGTTTTCCTACTTCACTGCTTTTCTGTAGTATTGCTCTGCCAGGACTTTCCGTTGACTCGCAGCTAATTTTCCCCGAGAACACAACATTGTCTTTCTTGCAGGCTGACTGTCTTTTTTGTTTGTTTGTTTGTTTCCAGCATACACCTTCCATAGCAAAGGCCATGTAGAGATACAAAGCAAAAGCAAACACAACTTCCTAGTACCCTGTAAGTCTTCAGGTCTTATGAAACATGTTTCTGCATTCCTTACCTTGACCTTCATGACAACTTCTGTCTTAGTTACTTTTCCATGGCTGTTGCAAAACACTTCGGCCAAGGCAAGGCATATAAGAGAAAGTTTATTGGAGACTTAGAGCTTCAGGGTTATGACCATCACGGCAGGAACATGACAGCAAGCAGGCAGGCATGGCTATCTGATCCACAAGCCTGAGGCAGAGAATTCAGTCTGGGAATGGCATGGACATTTGAAACCTCAAAGTCCACCACCCCCAGTGACATACCTCCTTCTACATGACCACATCTCCTAATATTTCCCAAATAGTTTCATCAACTGGGACCAAACATTCAAACCTATGAGCCTATGGGAGCCACTCTGGTTATTTCTAGCCAAACCACCAAGGTTTGTCATAGGAGCAGCCTTTCCTGGTTTCACTTTTCAAGTAAAGAAACTGAGTATCGGAGCCACAAATGAAGTGATCCAAGGTAGCATAATGTAGGAGGAGAGCTCAGAGCTTCAAGTATACACACACCCAAAGCTATTTCTATAACACCACCACGCTGGCTGGAGAGGCTCTCCCATTGGTCACGCTCTCTCTGCCATCCATAACTGCCTTATGAAAGACTCAAGTTCTCTGCACCTACCATTGGAGTTGTTGGTAGCTCTCTCTACAGACCAGGGGATTACTGCTAGCTCCTTTCACCTACTTGGAAACTATCACTGAATCTATGGTAAAATTATTCAGCATCACCAATTTTCCTCTCTAGCTGAAATCTGTATTTGAAACATTTTCTGGTAAGACAGGCAAGTGAACACTGATGAATGCATTTGCTGAATGCCCACTGGCAATCTTCTGTGTGCAGTACACTGGAGAAAGGTGTGTGTCAATATCTGGATCAAGGAAGTGACAGAGTGGGTCACTTAATGACATGAGGAAGAGGAGACAAGACAGTTCCGAGAACATGACACATGAGAACACAGTGAAGCCGGTGGGTCTTGCACAAGAGTGACACATTCTGGGAGGTCAGAGGATATCCTTGGTATCCTACTGTGTGTCATGACCAAAATGGTTTTAGTTGTTCTTTCTCAGAGTTTATCCAGGAACTGTACATCAAACTGTTTTCCCCTAATGGTGAAACCCGTTTTCTGAGGCCCTTACATTGCCATATTCAAAAGCTGTCTTTATACAGGTCATTAAGTGAAAGTAAGGTCATTAGGGCAGGTGCTCATCCCCTGTGACTGGGGTGCTTCTATCAGGGACAAAGAGGGGTGTAGTGATGGCTCAGTGAGTAAATACTTGCCATGAAAGCATAGGACCTGAGTTTGAATCTTCAGAACTCTTGTGAAGCTGAATATAGTAGCATACACCTGTAATTCCAGCACCCCTGTGTTGAGATAAGAGGCAGAGGCAGGATAATTCCTAGAAGATTGCAGATGGGCTTTCTGGGCAAGGCAGCCATGAATAGTAAAGAGATCACATGTCTGGTGCAGGAGAATTGTCTGTATTCTGTCAATCATGTTTTAAATAAATGCTGATTGGCCAGGCAGGAAGTATAGGTGGATAAACCAGACAGGAAGTAGAATAGGAGTATTCTGGGAAGGAGGAAGTCCATTCCTCCCACTCCTGCCCAGACTCCGAAGAAGCAAGATGTGAGCTGCCCTGCTGAGAAAGGTACCGAACTATGTGGCTAGCATAGATAAGAACAATGGGTTAATATAAGCTACAAGAGC
>LOEQ01000537.1:398028-414346 GCA_001685075.1 Bramus lutescens | reverse complement strand
ACACACACACACACACACACACACACACACACACACACACACACACACAATCCCATAGACAGAGACAAAGGTGTAAACTGAAGGAGGATGACATGAAGAGTAACATGGAGTTCCTGGGAGGAAGAGCGAGGTCTCAATGGGACATAGAACAGTGGAATGCCAAGAGCCACCAGGCATCACCCACCACTAGCAGCTGGAAGGTACCAAAAGGGTTGTCCTCTATGGGGCTCACAGTGCTATGACCCTACCCCCTGCAAACCACAGTGGCCTCATACATCCCTAGGGCCGAGTGAGGTCATCGTCCACAGCTTGCTCATTATCACGGGTCACTACTTCCTTTTACACATAACTTGAACTGTGTAAGTAGTGAATCAAACCCAGGGTTCACAGGCATAATGATGACATAAGCAATGGCTTAGTCACTAAAACCCAGTTCTACTCAAAAGAGCCAGGTCACACTGGCCACTCTTGGAGGCCGTGGCCTTCTGATAGTCGGGGATCTGCTGGTGCCCACGCCAGCCTCCTTCCTTCCAACCCCACAACCCTGTGGGTTTGTGCTTCACAGTCCCTTGAATCCTCTCCTGAATCTGAACTTCTTACAATGTGAGAGCAAAAGGACTTTTAGAATGTCCTTTAAATCAGCTTTCTAGGTAGCAGAGTGTTGCTTGCAGCACACAATGTACCCTGCCCTTCACACCGGCAGGTGCCACATCCACAGATCAACCAACTACAGAGAGAAAACACTTGACAATAATTGTGCATATGCTTAATGTATGCAAGCAATGCTTTCTCTTGTCATTGCCCCAAACAATGTGATAAAAACCAATTCATTTAATATCACAATAGGCATTGTAGGTAATATGGGGATGACTCTTCTAATTTCATGTCTGTTTCTGTGATAAATTCCCTGACAAAAGCAATATTAAGGGAGGATGGGTTTATTCATTTTCCAATTCTGTGTTACAGTCCATCATTATGGAGAAATCAAGGCAGGAACTTGAAGCAGCTGGTCACATCTAGTCGCCAGCAGAGAGAGAATGAATGCATGCCTGCTTGTGCTCAGCTAGCTGTCTACTCTTACACAGTCTAGGATCCAAACCCGGGGAAAGTGCCACCCACTTTTACCCTGGGTCCACACATATCAGTGAACATAATCAAGACAACCTCCCACAGACACGCCCACAGGACAACCTGCTCTACCCAAGACAACCTCCCCCTCCCCACAGACATGCCTACAGGACACCTTGCTCTACTCAATCCTTTATTGACACTTGCTTCCCAAGGGAGTCTAGATTGTGTCAAGTTGAACCTTCATAAGGTTTTAGAGCACAGAGCAGTTCCTACACATGTCAACTGAAAATCCTCCTTCATCATTGGACATTGGAGACATTTACCTCTGGGGATTCGGAATCCTTAGAATCCCAAACCATTTCCCTGCATTCATCCAGGCATGACTGAATTCAAGTTTGAAAAGATACCGAGAGTGAGGGAATCAGTTTAGAAAAGCAAAGATGCCCATATCTCTCCTGAGGCTTGCATTAAGGTCTCTCAGGGAACAAGCTGAGAAATAATTCATTCAACAACTGTAGGGAGCTGCTATAGAATCAGGAGCATTCAGAGCCAAGTCCATTTGGGAAATTGACTTGTGCTGATGACCTGGAGGGTTCTTAGAGACTCAGCCAAGGCCTGGAGCCTTCAGATGGACAGATGGAGGCCACAGGGACAGGTCCCTGCTCTGCAGAAAGAATGATGTCCCCAAAGCCAGAGGCACTGGCTCTTCCATGAGACTCTGACACTGCTAAGATCAAATAGAGATTCTCTGGGCAGCTATACCTGCATCTCAGGAAGCTGGCAGTCAGCCCACCTCTATTCAAAAGTTTTTCTGGGTTGGGGCAGAGCTGCAGAGATGGCCCAGAGGTTGAGAGCACTGGTTCTTTTTCCAGAGGCTCCTGTTTTAATTTCTAGTACCGCATGGTGGCTCCCAACTGTCTGTATCTCTGGTCCTAGGGGATATGATGTCCTCTTCAGGCCTCTGCAGGCACTACATGCATATGGTATACAGATACACATGCAGGTGCATACACATAAACTAAAAATAAATGTAAAAAAAGTAATCAAAAATAAATTTAGAAAATCCAGTGGGGACTGGGAATATAACTTAGTAGTAGATGGCTCATGTAGCATGTGTGAGGCCCTGTGTTCAATTTCTAGGAGCAGTACAGAAGGAAGGGAAGGGAGGGAGGAAGGGAGGTGGTTGTGGGGAAGGAATGAACAAGGAAGAGGTGGAGGGAGGGAAACCAGAGGGTATGTTATGCTAAGAGCGCTAAGTCACAGAAGGGTAATTGCTGCCTTATTCTGCTTACATGAAGCCCATGGAGTGAACTTATTTATGGAAAGGGAAAACACAACTGAAGGGCTGGAGACATGGTTCATTGGCTAAGAATACTCGCCATGCAATCATTAGAACCAGAGTTCAGTACCACGATCTGCAAAACAAGCAGGGTATATCACACAGGCCTGTCACTCTACGAACCTACAAAGGAGGCAAAGGCAGGAAGATGGTTGGTGCTTGCTGGTTTCCAGCCTAGATGAAAAACAAGGACCCCAGGTAAAGGAAGAACCATCTCAAAGGACTAGGCAGAGAGAGTAACAGAGGAGGATACCAGATGCCCTTTTCTGGCCTCCATGTGCATGCCACAGTCACGTGCATCCACGCATGCACACATGCACACACACACACACAAATAAATACATAAAAATTAAAAAGCAGTGTCTGGCTTAGTACCCAGCTGGAGGCAAGGCAAAAGGAAGCTACTATCCAATGTCTACAGAGCTGTCACCGTGGATGGTGAACCATTCTATTCATAGATGACAATGATGTCACACAGCGCTGTGAACGTGCTTAAAGAGAACACAGCCGACTCCCACACTTACAGGTGCTAAAATGATACACAGTGTTCTAGCTTCATTCTGTCACTATGGTAAAAAACATAGCCAAAGGCAGCTTAGGAAACAAAGGGTTTATTTGGCTTATACTTCCAGGTCATGCTCCATCACTGGAGGAAGTCAGGGCAGGAATTCAAGCAGCAACTCTGAAGGAATGCTGCTAGCTAGCACCCTCTCTGGCTTGCTCACAGTCTCATACTTACTTAGCCTTTTTATACAGCCCGGGACCACCTGCCTAGGGAACGGTGCTGCCCACAGCTGGGCCCACTGATATTATTAATTAACCATCAAGACAATTCCTACAGACATGCCTATATACCAGACTGATCTGGGTGGTATGGGAGGTCCTGTCTATGCGTTGCTTTTATTGGTTAATGAATAAAGAAACTGTCTTGGCCTGATAGAGTAGAACTTAGGTAGACAGGAAATACTAAACTAAATGCTGGGATAAAGAAGGGTGGAGTCAGGAGATGCCATGGATCTGCCACCAGAAATAGACGTGCCAGAACTTTGCTGGTAGGCCACGACCTTGTGGTGATACACATATTAATAAAAATGGGTTAAATTAAGATGTAAGAGTTAGCCAATAAGAAGCTAGAGCTAATGAGCCAAGCAATGATTTAATTAATACAGTTTCTATGTGGTTATTTTGGTGCTAAGCTAACCTGGCGGCTGGGAAGAACAAGCGGGCCCTCCTCCTACATCTGGGCAGTCCTTCAGCAGAGACTCCTTTCTCGGGTGACTCTAGGCTATGTCAGTTGACTGTGAAAGCCAAGTAGGAACCCAACATGGATACATAGTCACTCCAAAAGGTCGGGGGGAATGGATTTGTAATATTTTAAAATTTACTACAAATTAATGCTCATTTAGGAAGATTTAGATGCTGTCTATGATGAATAATGAATCTAGAAGGGCAGGGTGGCTAAGTGTGGAAGTCATATACCAATATGACCTGAGGTGCTTCAAGTTTTTTTTGTCCCCCATCTCACCCCTGCCATGCTACTATTGCCAATCACACACCATTGGCCAGTCACAGAAAAGGTATAAAGTGTCAAAACCATCCACTAAGAGGCTCCCTAAGGATTAGCCCCTATTCTTTTATCATTTAACAGGTGACAGGAGCCTTTGGCCCCAGAACTCTGTTAGTGACAAAGATGAGCAGGAAGCTAGACTTTCTGATACTTGGCTAGATACACCTGACCTCAAAGCTCTCCCAAGAGGAGCAGTGAAAGGCCTTGGGAGATGTATCTTTAAGTTCTGACTCTCACTTGCCCAGGGGGACTCCAGTGACACCAGCACCCAAGGCCGGCTCCAGTTCATAAAACTCCCTTATAGAGCTCCACGTGTATCTGCCATGCTCCACCTCACAGCAGCCCCTTGGGGGAGGAAATGATTAGTCTACACACTGACATAAACCTTGGAAGACTGCCACGATGGCCATGCCTTGCCTGCTTTGCGATGTTGTGGAAAGCATGTTTCCCGGAAGTATCTGGCAGCAATGCCTTCAACACCAGGCCTTTCCATTCTTCTACCACTTGACTACCTCATAGATACACTCTGGATACTTCCTGCAGATACACTCTGGATACTTCCTGCTAAGACCTGAGGGTGCTCCAATTGAATCCAACATTAACCTTTCACACCCACTCCCGGGAGAATTGAGTTTGTAGCCTCCAGGGAGTTGCTCAGCGGCTGGCATTCATTTCAGCGCAGGCAATAAAGGACCCAAGTC
Organism: Bramus lutescens; assembly: GCA_001685075.1. Taxonomy (NCBI): domain Eukaryota; kingdom Metazoa; phylum Chordata; class Mammalia; order Rodentia; family Cricetidae; genus Bramus; species Bramus lutescens. Next base: position 409,668 of record LOEQ01000537.1, on the reverse strand, counting down.
ATTCCAAGCGGAAGTTTCAAAGCAAATGCTGGACAAAGTTGGCAGAGAAAACAAACCAGCAATGAAAGTCAGTGATGCTCTCAGGATCACAAAACCCAGGACACAGATTCAAGGGAAAAGTGTTTCTCTAGCAGCAAAGTTCCACCTGGCAAACGCGGCAGGGTTTCGGAAAACACACCCATGGGACAGAAGGCCCTCTCCTGCCTTTTTGCCATTTCAGCAGGATCCTGGTAGTGTCCCATGGAAACAGAATGGGACTCCTCTGTGCTCCACCCCACCCACAGACAGGGAGCTAAAACCCAAATGGGCCAAGCAGCAAAGAGTGGCTCATTCTGTAGCTTGATTATTAGAAAGAAGCAGAAAGGAGCAGTAAGGAACTGGTAGTAACTGAGGGCTGTGGCAGGGAGGGGGTGCAGGGGGAGGAGGGAGGAGAGGGCCTTTCGAGGCAACTGGAGGGAGGGTGAGCCTGGCTGCTGTGGCCACAGAGGCTCTGTTGACCCAGTGAAAGAGCAGTGATGGCTGCCCCCCCTCCCCAGTCCTCCATGCTATCCTCCCCAACTGTATCATGGAGGACTCAGGCTCAGCTTCATCTGGGTCTGATATTCTAGAGTTAAGAGGCTTTGGGGTGGGTGGGAAGGGGTGATCTGCCAACTGTTACCAGTTTAGGAATAATGATTTGATCAGAAGCTTGAGAAAATGAGGAGACCATAAAGGCCTGCGTGAGGCACGTGGGACTCTAGACACAGTGGACCCTGGCCAGCTTTGGGAGTCAGTAGAAACCCTCGCTTCAGTGATACACAGTAGCTACGAAGAAAGGCTAATGAAGCTGAACTCTGTCAGCCCTGGCCGGCAGTCAGAATAAAGCACAGAGACTCTCAGATACAAATTAGAAGTGGCACAGCGTGTGCATGGGCTGTATATGTTCCTCTACATTCCAATGTTAAAGTGCTGAGTGACAAGATGGCCTCCGGAGATGGCGCCAACGGTAGGTGGTTAGGACTTCATGATGTCATAAAGGCAGAAAGCCGTCAGTCACGAATGAAGTCGGTGTCCCAGTATAGCGACACAGCTCGTGCCTTTGTTCTGCGGAGTGAGCTGCTGTGATATTGAACCTGCAGCTTCCAGACCTGTGATTAGGGAATTGCTGGATAGGCCACCTAGCCTTTGGCAATTTGTTATAATATCCCACGTGACCAATATAGCTCCTATCAGAGTGGCTGAAATACTCAGCAGTAACGAGAGTGACACTGGGGAGTAGAGAGTGACACTGGGGAGTAGGAGAGACTCGCAGCCATGCACACAAGGGGACTGGGACAGTGGAAGCTGGTGCTTCCTTTAGAATCTAAATGTCTGCTCACCATCTGACTCAGAAACTGAATTCTTTCTTCCATAATCAGTACATAATCAATAATATAACTTCTTTTTCCTTATTTTCCTTCACATGATTTTCTGATATGTATGTATACATGCACATATATGTATATATATGAATATATTGAGAATTCTATGCATGCGTACAATGAATTCGGATCTTATCCACATCTACTCCCCCACCTCTCAGATCCCCTTGTTTCCACTCCTCTCAACCTTGGGTCCACTTTTTTCTCTCTTGTAACCCACTGGTCCAATTTGTACTGCCCATATATTCATAGGTGTGGATCCATGTGCTGAAACATGCTGGACACACCAGGGGTTGCACTCTTAAAGAAAACTGATTCTCTTTGCCCAAGAAGACATCAACTGTCAACAGTTCCTCAGCTCATGACCCCCGACTCCCCCTGTGGATGCTGATCTAGGGAAGGTCTTGTGCATGCAACCGCTGCTGCTGTGGAGTGCATGAACACAGCGCTCCTGTCATGTCCAGAAGACACTGCAGAAACTGCATTCTTAGATGCATCTCATAGAAATGAGACTTACAGTCACATTAAAAACTCTTATGAATAACCATCGCTTGTAAATGCCACCTAGCCATGCCAGGCAGAGATGAGATAAGCAATGCCTAGAGTGGAAACGGAGGGACTTCTGTAAGGGGAAAAGCCAGCAGCCTTCAAAAGTTACTTCTCTGTGATGCTGCCCATGATTGTCATTCTGAAATTCCAAAGTGATACTGGTGACGACAGCTCCAAGGCCGCCAGGGTTTCACTGCTCTGCATCTTGGTTGTGGTGGTGTCTTAATCTGCTTAGCTCTGCTGCAACAGAATTCCACAGACGGGGTAAGTTGTAAGGCTCAGAAATGCATTGGGTCTCAGGTCTGGAGGGGTTTCAAAATCCTCTGCAGGTCTTCTGCATTGTCCCATGGAGGAAGGTAGGGAAGACCACGAGAGAGAGCAGCCACTCATCCATTCATGAGGGCTCTGCACAGAAAACATTTCAGGGAGGCCTCACTCTTAGTATGGCTGCAGTGGTGATTAAGTTTTCAACACACACTTTTGGATGAGACACATTCAAGCAGTAACAGGCTATAATCAAATGGTCCTATACAGATGATGAAACTGCACATAACTAAACATATGTACAAACATAATGCATTTCCCATGCATAAACATGCAAATACATACATACACACTTGCACATACTTAGACACACAAACAAATACATACACACTTGCACATACCCATATCTAACGCACGTATACATACATGCACGCACACATGTAAACACACACATGCATATACTTGTATACACATTCTATACATATACATGCGCACACACATGTACACCCATATACACACACATACACACACAACAAGTATAAGTAAAACAAGAAATCTGAGTAAGATCAGGGCTGGATCAATGTCCGCTTCTTGCCTGTCTTCTGTCTCTGTGAGCTGTTTCCATCAGGAGAATAGAGGTCAGAGTGTGAGTGGGAGCCTTCTCATTAATTCTCCCAGTAGCTGGTGACTCTCCAGTCACCTCAAAATAAAGCCTGGTGTTCAGTAAGCAATGTGCACAAGGTGACACATGCACGTTATTGGACAAAGCCTCACAGTCAGGAAACAAGAGCAGTTGCTGCTCACGGAGGCAGGGATGATGCAGGGATGCAGGGATTCGGGGATGCAGGGATTCAGGGATAGCTGGTTGAGGGGTAGTAAAGCAGGACTTCTCAAGGATGTCTATGAAAGATCATGAAGCAAAAAGAAAATTCTAGAAATAAGGCATAGAGCATCTCTCAGGGTAATTCACAGAGCTTCAAGTTGTATTTCTCTTCTGTCTGTCTGTCTCTCCCTCCTTCCCCAACCCATTTCATCACATAAACATCTGTGTTCTCTGTTTTGTGAAAGGTAAACAAGATGCCTTTCTGCTCCTTCTCATTTCCCAAGCTCCTGAGGGACAGGGACACGTGCGGGTAGCAGTGTCCTGTCATTCACCTGAGCCATTCTGCATCTTCTAGCAAAAAGATCCCACCTATTTAGTCAAGGGGGGGGCAGCGTGACTCATTGTCACATCACTTATAAAACCTACGAATTGGAAGCTGGTGGTGACAAAGGCTCTGGCCACCAAGTGCTCATTAGCCCCGAGAATGGTTAACCACATTCCCATCTGTAACACAATGAAGGATGCAATGCCATCTCTAGCAGGTGCTCAGATCACTGCAGCACAGAGGATGCATCTCTACAGGTGACCAGATCACTGCAGCACAGAGGATGCATCTCTACAGGTGACCAGATCACTGCAGCTCAGAGGACAAACTTAACTGGTGCTGAGCCTGTATTTAAGCTGCCAAGCAGATCAGGAAAGAGTTTAGTGCCAATTTTTACAAAGGTGAGGGGTGAGGAGTTGGAAGAGCCTGATACTAGATAAGCTGCTGGGAGGCAGGGGAATGAAGTCTGTGTCAGAGGGGTCAATAAAAGATCAGTGAGCACCCAGGAACAAGAGACTACAACAGAGATTTTCAGAAGAGGAGAATGGAATAGTGTGTGTGCGTGTTTGTGAGCGCATGCACACAACCAAAAATTGGGATTTCTTTTACTTGAATTTTAATATAACATTTGAAGTATCTTTTTTCTCCGCTCCCTTTACATCTTCCTCCCTCCCCTTCTACCCTTATACTCCCAATTTACTCAGGAGATCTTGTCTTTTTCTACTTCCCATGTAGATTAGATCCATGTACGTCTCTCTTATGGTCCTCTTTGTGGTCTAGGTCCTCTGGGATTGTGATTTGTAGGCTGTTTTTTTGGCTCTATGTCTAAAAGGCACTTATGAGTGAGTACATATCATATTTGTCTTTCTGGGTCTGGGTTACCTCACTCATTCAATATGATATTTTCTAGCTCCATCCATTTACCCACAAATTTCAAGATGTCATTATTTTTTTTCCTGCTGTGTAGTGCTCCATTGTGTAATGTACCACATTTTCTTTATCCATTCTTTGGTCAAGGGTCATTTAGGTTGTTTCCCAGTTCTGGCTATGACAAACAATGCTGCTATGAACATAGTTGAGCACATGCCCTTGTGGTACGATTGAGCATCCTTTGGGTATATACCTAAAAGTGGTATTACTGGGAAGGTTGTTTCCTAATTTTCTGAGAAATGGCCAAACTGATATCCAGAGTGGCTGTACAACTTTGCATTCCCATCAGCAATGGAGGAGTGTTCCCTTTTCCCCACATCCTCTCCAGCATAAACTGTCACCAGTGTTTTTGATCTTGGCCATTCTGACAGGTGTAAGATGGAATCTCAGTAATTTAAGATTTTAACAGCAAAGGTCAACTGCTGCCTGAAGAAGAGAGGAGACTCTCCGCTAAAGAGGTCACATCTGCTGCAGGGAATAACACATGACTCATCAGAAGCTGGGCACCTCAAAGGGTAGATTCTGACCCTTCTCTATTTTCTCCCCACCTTGGGCCACCCTTTCTTTTGACTCCATATGACACTGGGTGTGTTATGGCATCAGGCAGTTGTTCATTTTCTTCTTTCCTGAAGGGCTTTCTCTGCCATGTTTCTGGCTGAGAGCAAAGCTCCGCTTGTTTAAGACTCCATGCTAAGACTATGGAAGCCATTTGGAAGTATCAAACTACATATGCTTCTGGGGAACAAAGACAGGCCTTACACAGGCCAGACAACCCTCTATCACCACATTGCACTTTGAACCCTTTTAATGCTTTAAAAAAGTGTATGTGTGTGTGTGTGTGTGTATGTGTGTATTGCATGCCCACATTTGTATGTATGTTTGTATTCATGCACCTATGTGGAATATAACAGAGGATTCTGGGTATCTTGTTCTCTTCTCCATCTCATTATTTTGAGACAGGGTCTCTCACTAGACCTGGAGCTAGGGTGACATCAAGCAAGCCCCAGAGATCCTCTTGTCCCTGATCCCCACAGTACTGAGTTATAGGCAGGCAAGCCAGCAACACTTGGCTCTTTAGATGAGTTCTGTGGATTTGAACTCAGGCCTGCATGCTTGCTAAGCAAGTGTTCAGCTAGTGGCTACACATATGACCTCACAGCAATTGAGCATGAACAAGACAGGCTTCCACTAGCTCCAGCCAGGCAAACCTCAGCGAAGAGTGGGAAGGTGAGTATGAAATCCCATCACTGAGTTTTTTAATCTGAGTTTTATTAAACATGAACATACTGTTTGGTTCCTTTAGAATATTTTCAGCAAGATGAGGGCTCTTCCTTTATCAGGATATCTTCCAAGTGGTTTGCATATTTGTAACTTTTTTCTGCAGGCTCTTGTCTGAGAGTGGCTTTCCTGTGAGATTTCCTACATGGATGGCCCAGTGAAGGGATGTGCTTGTGACTCTGAGAGAAGCACAGGGCTCCCAGCTTTCCTGGACCAGCATACATGTCACCTGGAGATCCCCACCCAGAAGCCTGATATGACAAAAATGTTGTTGGTCGTCCAAGGAGCAGCAGGTATGCAGAATCTTCTAGTGCCATTCCATTTATTTTATTATTTAGAAAACAACTTATTAGGTTCTGTAATCCAACCACAGAGAGAAGGCCTTACACATTTATCATGTGCTAACCCCATACAAAAGCTAAAAGATTAAGTTTAATGTTTCTGGACCAAGGCTGTTAATTTCTGCACAACATGGTAAACCAGGATGCTTTTCTACAAAGGTGACTACACAGTTGTATTTTCGAGAGTTATACATAATGAGATCAGTAATACAGGCTGTATTCACCAACCACAGCAATAGCTTTCCCAGGTTCTATAGTTGTATTTTCAATGAGAATTAATCTAGTTGTAGGCACTGACTTCACTGAGGACATGTTCTTTGGATAAATACACAAATAAAGCCATCTTAAAAGGCCATGACGCCTAACATAAGGCAGACTCCACATGCCAGACTAAAGAGGGAATATGTCACTCAAATGAGCTACCACCTATGGCTGTCTAATAGGACATCAGACCGGAATATTAGGCTGCATTCAGTGGCCTCAAAAGAACAATACAGGTTCAACTCTCCATGGCATTAGAGACTGAACCCATGGACCTCCTAATGAAGGTGTTTTCTTTGAATAGTGAGGACAGGAATCAGAATGTGTTTAGATTTAACACAGCTGCTCAAAGTAAAGAGAGTTACAGCATTCAGACAGATAAATTGACTGCTGGCGTTCATAAATCACGGAGAAATACTGAAGTGCTAAACGCAATCAGGAAAAAGAAGGTTTTCTGCTGAAGAACAAGTTGTGTTGCAGAAAGATTCACAGCCTGTGACAACAACAGAGAAGAAAATGGTTTATCTTCTTCAGAATGCTAGAAACTGTCAATCTAAAAAAATTGTTCAAATTTTCATTTATTTGAGGATGAAAGAGCTGACATCCTTCATCAGCAATGGACATCCATGGGATGACTCCTAAGGGAGGCTGGACCTAGGAGAGCATGGGAGGCCGCTGTAAATGACAGAACAAGAAATGAGTGGATGTGTAGGTCAAACCAAACAAGGCGTGGAAGCCAATGACGGCTATCCACAGGGAGGTCACTAAAGATGGAGTAAGATGAAGGCACAGCCACACATGATGTGGGTGCAGAGGTGAGGACTGGAGAAGGAGTCAGCAGCAAATAACATTCTAGAAATCCTGCAATACTCAGGGAAGGTACAACAAGGAGCTACAGAAAGAGCAAGTATGCAAAACAGAAGCAACAAGCTTAGCAACAGCAGAGTTTATCTGCAGTCATAAAAATTAGAGGACAGTTAAACTTTCAGCTGAATGCTTAAAATGTATGTAATGTAGGAAAATACAGTTAAACCTAAGGGGCTAAGAAAGGTGTAAAATAAGAGTTATGGTTATTCCATACAGTGACCAAAAGAGCTTTAAAGGAATATATGAGTAGGGCTGAGAGAAAAAAGGCAACACTATCCTAGGGATAAGAAAATAATGAATCAATGATGAAGCAATTATCAGGAAACCAAAGCAGTTCAGAACTTCAGGCACACATCAATACAACCTTATCATACATAAAGCAAAAGCTCATAGAATTACAAGATTTTGAAAATGCTGTTCTCAAAAGCTGATAGGCCAATCACACTAAAATGTAGTATTTCAGGGCCATTGAGATGGTTCAGTGAGGCTGCCAAGCCTGAGAACCTGAGTCCAACCTGTGGGACTCATGTGGTAGGAGAGAATGGAGACCTGCAAGTTGTCCTCTGACCTCCACAGTTGCACCATGAAAGGCAAGTGCAGCCCTCGGTAAACAAACAATAAAAATAAAGCAAACATTTTATAATGTGTACTTCAATGCTACATCTAAAATCTAGGGCACAGTTTTGGAATACCACTCAATGATTCTGAATTCATCTCTACCCTGGAAATTTATCAAGCTGTAGACCCAGGAAGTCTCAAATATATAGCTAAGGTTTATTTTAACATGTGTTGATTGCTAGCATATGATTGTTATGAAGTTATAATGCAATTATTTTACAAATTAGTACATTACTAATTTATCATAAATAATTTTGATTTACAAAATGCATTGTTAGAAAATAAATGTACTTTTTTTTGGGAAAAGACCTCCAAACCATACACATATGTATTGAAAATAGGATATTAGTAGTTACTATAATTTAAAAATAAAATACTTAGCACTCGCTATAAGAAGACATTCCATATCAAGATTGGATGCAGCTAAAATGACAGAGGGACACGGACAGCTGTTCTCGCAGCTGCAAGAAAAGATTAAAGTTAATGAACTGTCACTTCATGTCAGAAGTTAGAGAAGAAACTAAATTAAAAGATGATATGAATTTATCCCGTCTTCTTGAAGACTCGGGGGACACTGGAAAAGGGAGATGGGTAAACATGGAAGAGCTGGAAGGCAGGGAGAAGATCTAGGAAGAGCTGACTCAGGGCATGACAGCCATAGCAAACATGATCTCATGGCAGCTGGGGCTGCTTTCCCTGGGCCTGTCAAGAGCTCATCACAGATAGAGGTAGGCGCTCATGTCCTCTACTCCTACCGAACTACTTGTAACTTATAAAATTGGGTTTTGGGGACAGCTACTGTGTTTAGTTGAAATGGTGAGCCTACCTGGCTCCAATGGACAGCTCCAAACCCATGGCTAGCAGACAGTCCTGTGTAGTGACATTTCATTTGTATTTTAATAAATAAAGCTTGTCTAAAGTTCAGAGAGTAAAACACCCACACAGATCAGCCTTACAGACCAGGCAGTGGTGACAGACACCTTTAATCCCAGTAGCCACACTAGTTTGCCATAGAAACTGGGTGGTAGTACTGCACACATTTAATCCCAGCCCTAGAGAGGAATATAAAATGGGAGGAGACAGGTCTCACACACAGCCTCATTCTGACAATTCGTGATGTCAGGATCACCATTTAAGACTGAGGTAAGAGGTAAGAGCCAGTGACTGGCTAGTTTGCTTTTTTGTCCTTCAGGTTGAACCCCAATTTCTGTTTCTGGGCTTTTATAAATTGTGTTACAATTGGCCCCTAATGTGGGTCTTGAATCCATGACCCTGGGATTAAGAGTCTGATGCTCTACTGACTGAGCTAGCAGGGCTTACAAGAGAGGGGCGTGAAGAGCAGTCCCCAGAGACCAGTTGTGAGGCACCAGCAGAGGACAAAACCCAGGACTACTTGGAATGCATTTCTGAACTGTTTTCTAGTCCTAATGTGTTGGTATACATAGATGTTCTGGAAGATCAGGGGGTCTAGCCAGACTCTCCACTTGTAGAAAGATACATCAAATGAGAATTTAAGGTTACTCCTACAGTAGGCAACTGGGACAAAAAAGTTGAAAGTTTGCTAAATGAAATAAAAGAGGCAGATTCAAAACTCAATTTCCAGGAAGTACAGCTAAAGATCAAGATTGAAACAGGCATGCAATTGGAAAAAAAGTCAGGACCTCAAGAAGGAAAAATCTGACTTAAGTGAAAAGTTAGAAACCCTTCCTTGTAACCAGGAGGCACGTCAGAGAATAGAAAGTTCAGAAGACCTTGGTTCTGACTTAGAATCGGGAGCAAATGAGTTAAGTGAAGCTATTAAAGGTAATGCAGCCAACATGGAAGACAATTGGAAGGAAAAGTTTTTTGATATGGAAAAGGAGCTGACCAGGATCAAGTCTGAGAAGGCTATACTGAGCATCTCATCCTCTCTGTGTTTATTTAGAAAGAGACATTGAAAATAAGCAGAAGGTTATTGTTGACCGTAAAGAGGAACTATTTGTAGTCATAACTGATAGAAACAGGCTGCATGGAGAATTAGACACTGTGTCAAAAGAAAAAAAAAGTACTGGATTAGGTATCTAAACAAATGAGAGAAAACAGAAGAGCTGGAGTCTCGCCAAAGTGAGCGCTTCCGTCATGTTGAGGTGGTAGAGGTGGAGATCAAGGAGAAAGCAACCGAGAGAAACCCTGTCTCATAAAACCAAAAATTAAAAATTAAAATAAAAGAAATAGTGTTTTAAAAAAGCCACATGAAGATGGAAAATACACAGAGAGTCTGGATACTGTATGCGATTGTGCTGTCTCTGACTTGTTTGACTGCAGAGGAAGGAGCGACAGCTGCTAAAAGACATTTGATTAAGAATGCTGCTGGATTAATCCATTATAAATATATTTTGAAAATGCCTTGACTTCAAAATTTATGTCAAAACACATGTTACTTTGGAGAAGGTTTTTTTTTTTTACTTTTTTTGAGGTTTTGCTTTTGTTTCCACAGGAAATGAAAGGTTATGGATTTAATCTGGATTAAGAAAAGTAAGGTTCGATCAAGGAAGACTCTCTGAAAAATCTTCAGAGGAAACAGATGGCCCAGATGATATATTTAAGAGCACCTCTGTTGAAATTTCTTTTGAGCTCTGCATCCAGAACAGCTGCAAGGCTGCTGGCTGAGATGATCAAGCCTCACAGAATACTCCATTCAGGACTTGACCATAATCTTAAATTTTCGTTGGGTTCCCATTACATTACCAGTGCCCCCAGTCAGCAGGAAGTAGCTTAGAAAACTATGCCCACATTTACAAAAACTGGATTATGGATACTTGTCTTTGTTTAGTGTGTTTATTACAAGTTGTTATGGATAATGGCCAGGAAAAAAAGCTAAACAAAGGAAATTAGATTCAAGATTCTTGTTCTGAAAAGAAAAAAAAGGGGGATATTTCTGTCTCTAAGTTTTTATAAATTGTGCTATACTCTTGGTTAAAATCAAAGGTCTCACAGCAACACAGAATACATGAGTGTGGGAAAGGAAGAGCAGTATGTATGGCAGGGGTAGGGAAGACATAACAGATGTAGGGGTGAGATTAAATAATGCAGAAAAATGTGACCATTAAAATGCTTTTTAAAAGATAGCAGAAAAAAACAAGGCAATGAGAGTAGAAACTAACAAGTGAGAGGGGGAGGAGAGGGGAAGAATGCAAAGAACAAAACTACAAAATCAAGCATATGTATTTTAGAATAAAATATATGCAAATTTATGTAAAACTGATAAGGATAAAACCAGAAAAGTAACAAACAATATTAGTAACAAACATGTGTCACTACATTAAAATATTATATGAGATGTGACAACTCATTATGATGAAAATGTAAATGTAATTGATGATTTTTTTTCAAACCCATACTTGAGTTGGTCTAGGAAAACTATGTCCAAGTGGAATCATAGCCACCGAAGGACCTTAAGTAACAGTTTAAAGGGAAATAATGGCCCGTATATAGATATTGCCTTGCTTCTGATCTAATTTAGAAAAAAAGGAGACAGAGGCCTTCAAATACACTCAGCAAAGTATATTTTACAAATACTTCATATTCAATTATAGTATATTACAGGAAGGAAGTAATGGGTGGTTAACACTGGGTATTTTATTTAATTAAGTAAATCACTATGATATTATAGTAAGTGAAACAAGAATACCTTTTGCGAGCTGAAAAATGAACCATCTGAAGATACAACACACATTTATGATTCAAAAGACAGGAACAAAAGCTAGGTTAGAAGAGATCTTTAGGGAAATAAGAATGGTCCCCATAGGTTTATGTATTTGAAAGCTTAGTCATCAGGGACTGGAACTTTTTGAAAGGATTAGAAGGACTAGGAGGCGTGGTCTCGTTGAAGGAAGCATGTCACTCTGATTGGGCTTTGAGATTTCAAAAGCCTAAGCCAAGCCCAGAGTCTGTCTGTCTTCTCTCTCTCTCTCTCTCTCTCTCTCTCTCTCTCTCTCTCTCTCT
>LOEQ01000537.1:350442-378401 GCA_001685075.1 Bramus lutescens | reverse complement strand
ACACACACACACACACACACACACACACCTGAAAGCAAAGTCTTGTAGTCTTGTAAATAGGCACTGGGGAGCGTGTTAAATTATAGCCATCTAGTGGTAGCAGGGCATTGAGGGACCAAAGGAGACAGGCGATTTAGGGATTGTTCAGGCAATTCAACAATTACTTAATCATTTCTAGAGATTCAAAAATTGTAGCAATGGACTTGGTCCAAAATGCCACCACAGCAGCTGCAGCAGCAACCCCTCGAAGCTGTACCACTGTGCATTAGCATGCAGAGTCTGCCAGACCATGGCCAAGGGCTCCATTGCTTGCACACAGGCCTTTGATGATAACAAAACCCAGGAATAAAGGAAGCTGTAAGGTAGAAACACTGCCTGCTGGAAGATGAAAACCTTTGACTTTGTGAAGGACCAAAATCCAAGGCACTTGCCGTATGATGCTATGAGGGCCAGAACTTTAAAGAATTCAGCGTCCTCAAAGGGGAACACAGTGAGGACTAAGTGGGAGCTCAAAAGGTTTGGATATTATGCCCTACAAAGTCTGTCTGCTACTACTGAAGTCATCATTCTGGTGGCCTAGAAGAAAAGCAAGCATGTGTAGAGTGTTTCCGGCTGTTTGCTATCTATCACCTGCGTTAGGTGGACGATCATGTCATATACCCGGCAAGGCTGCAGATGGCAAAACCACACTTAAACATTTTGCTAAATCATTTCTGTGACACAATGGGGGCTTAATCACAAATGGAGCTGTCCCTAACCCATCACATTTACTAATCGTTATGGTTTTCAAGGGTATGAAAATCTCCAGGCACACAGTAGCGATAATGGTCCACAGTAAGTCTCCAAGTCCTAATTGTTTGCTCAGATGGCCAGGGGAGCTTGTTCCATGTTAATCAGTGGTGAGGCTCTGCATATAATTGCTGTTAACTGGCTCTCCCTCAATCAAAGACAGCGGAATGGGAAATGAAGAACAAATCTTTTAGGAAGGATTTGCGTCTTTCCTCCCTTGTTACATTACAGTGATGGCCATTCACAGTAAAGACAATTAAGTGTGCTCTATCTAATATCTGGCCATGTCACTTAGCAAACCTGTGCCTCTCCTCATTTACATTTCATTTCCTTTATTACCAATTACACAAACTTCACTGGTCATGTTAGATCATGCAGAGCCTCTCCCCAAGCTGGTGGTCTTTAAGAATTATTATTGTTATTACATTATCACAGCCGTGGCTCCTGAGGTGAGGCTGTCTCCAGTCCTGTCTCCCAGCTGGCTTCAGACAGGCATGGGAATGGTTGTATGCTCCCATCCTTCCCTGCCCCCACTCCCCCAACACCTGTGGCTTCTATGGCCTTAGCTTCTCCCAGGAATGCTGATGCTTATGTTCTATCTACACAGAAGTCTGGCCTCAGGAGGTCACCTTGTTCCTTTTAGGAGCCCTTTCTGATGTCATCTCCCATGATGGGACTGTCTCTAATTCTCTAGTTCCCCCTTTTTCCCAAAACACCATTGAGTGTATCCTACAGTAAAGGGCCACCCCTTACTTCCAGGACAGCTGGCTAATCCCCACTGGCTCCTTGACCCTTCCCTTCTTGGCCCATTTCTTCTATTAACCACATCACAAGCTCTGTCTTTGATCAATGTACCACCTGTGTATTTATTTTCTGATAATAATTCTATCTTCTACCACTTTTGGTCAGGTTTCCCCATTTCGGATATCTGACCTACTGACAACCTTGTTTGTTGTCAACACAACTACTTACACGAGCTAAGAGATGGAACCAGGCTAGACGTTCATCAACAGACAGATGCAGAAACCTATTTTATATATGCACAGCGGAATGGTGTTTAGCTATAAAGAAAGCCAAGGCATTTTCAGGAAAATGGATGGAGCTAGAGATTACTATGTTAAATGCAATAAATCAGACTCTAAAAGAAAAACACCACATGTTTTCATGTTTTCTTTCGTTGTGACAGCCTCGATTTTACGTTTCACATCTGTACAGGGAGTATAGCTCATGAAAGTAGAAAGATGGCCATGAAAGCAGAAAGGTGATGGAGAGAGAAGAGGGTAATCGAGCACATACTTTGTGACAGCAGAGGGAGGAATCTGGGAGACGAAGGGGCTAGCAAGAGTGAGGAAGGGCACAGATAGCAGGTGTGGGGAGGAGGATCAATAAGACCAAAATATGTATGTAAATGCCACAATGAAACTCACCACTTTTTATGAAATTATAAAGCAAAACTAAAGAGAAACAAAACACCCTCCCTCCACCACCAGAAGAAATCTGGCGCCTAAAGAAAGTTGGTTGGAAGGAGACACAAAAAGGGAAATGTGGGTGTGGGTGCGTGCAGATTCAGGGAGTCCTGTAAGCCACTCATCTTCTCTAGAGAAGAGGGAGCATTACTGAAAGTCAGTCTCCACTTCTACCACTGCAGGAGCTGCTGCGGCAATCAGGGCTGTGTGTGTGTGTGTGTGTGTGTGTGTGTGCATGTGTGTACATGAGCAGTGTCCAAAGAGGCCGGGAGAAGGGGTCAGTGAGGGAGTTGAATTGGAGTCCCTGCAGCTGGAGTTACAGGTAATTGTGAGCCACCTAATGTGGGTGCCGAGAACTGAACTTAGATCCTCTGAAAGAACAATATGCATTCTTAACCACTGAGCCATCTCCCCAGCCCTCATGTTCTTTAAAAATAGTAATGATTGTATGTGTATGTGTGTGTGTATGTGTGTGTAGGCATGCACGTGTGTGCACTTGTGTGTGTAACTCCACCGAAGATGTGCATGGAAGACCATGGAATTTGGATGGGATTCATCTCACCAAGTATGCTGAAGCAGGTCTATCCATGTTTGGGTGCTTTTCAGTTGTACATAAATACTATATTTCAAAGTCCCTCAGGTGGTAAAATAGGCTACATTTACTAACAAAGTGCAGGAAAAAGATTTTTCTTGAATAGGAAATTTGTTTCACTCCTGTAGTATACAGCTTGGCATCATCATATCTTTCTTCTGGACTGAGCAGATAACTGTGTAAGGGGAAAAGCAAGCAGCTACAAGCTGTGTGCACCCTCTCTCCTACGACAAGGGGACTACAGGATGTCCCTTTCCTCTGAGGAAGCTTACATGACATCATCACCCCCTGAGGAGGAAATTACACTTGGTACCTCACACGTCTCTGTCTCTCTTGAGGAAGAAGGTGTACAGGGCACCTCACTCATCTGAAGACATTTCTCCCCTCTGAGGAGGAAGCTATACATAGTACACCATGTGCCCCGAGTAAAGAGCTATAGATAGTGCCTCACACTTCTCTGCCCTCTGAGGAGAAAGCTTGCACAGCACATCCCCATTCTGAGGAGGAAGCGCGTGAAAGGCACCTCACAGCCTTCTCCCCTGAAGAAGCTTTACCAGACAACTCTTCCCTCTGAGGAGAATGTTTGCATAGCGCCATGTCTCATCTGAGGGGGCAGCTGTACTCAGAACACCAGGTGGTCTGAGGAGGGAGGTGAACAGGGCACTTCACATCTCTTCCCTGTGACGAAGAAGCTATATGGGAAACCTCTGTCCTGTGAGAAGGAAGCTTACATAGCACCTATCATTGCTGTGAGAAGGAAGATGCTTCCTCTCCTCAGGGATGAGGAATGGCTCCTCTATTCTGAGGAGGAAGCTGTTCTGAGAAGGGAGTTAATCAGAGCACCTCACACCATTCCCCTCCAAGACAGAAGCTGTTGGGCTGAAGGCTCGTTCAACATTCTGATTCTTCACTGGCATCTGTTACCCAACTTTGAGAAAAGCAAAAATGATCAAATGTCTGCTACTTGGCTATAAACCAGCATAGGAAATATTTTAAGAGTTAGAAAATCAAGAAAAATGCTACTTTTTGTCTCCTGGGAAGGACAGTTACCTGGGGCTGCTCAAGTCTCACAGGTCAATTTCTGGCTTCAGTGCCAATGCCCACAGGGCATGTTGGGCATGGCCAAGAGACGTATAACTTGGTAATGACACTGGGTATGAGTCTCAAAGTCATCTCTACAAACTACCACCTGTACATAGAGTAATGAAGCACCCGATTGCCGCTCCAGATGGCTGGGGGTGCCATCAGTAAATACGGGTATAAGATATGGGCTTATTTTTTTTCCCTTCTGAGTACATAACTTATAAAACTCTGTAAGAAAGGTACCAGCAAACGCAAGGAAATTTAACTAAGTTTGTTGCTGAATTTTAGATTTGGCAGCAAAATTACCACACATGAAAAATAAACAGTTTTTTTTTAAGCCTGGATTCTCAAGACAATCACAGTAGTAATATAGCTCTACGGGTCTATGTTGCAACTTTATCCTACTTATCCTGAGCTTACAACACTGAGACAGCAAGACAGTGGAGCACTACCTATGAAGAACTGTGTTAGCATCCTTCAACATCATTTCTTAAGTCTATGTGGAACCCAGGCAGTGAGGCTGTACCCCTATGGGCTTCCATACTAATTTGGAGTCACTACGTGCTCATCTCCCTTCTCCAATAAACCTCATTGCCACGCAAACACTTGAGAAAGCATGAGGGGATCATCCCTCCCCACAGCACGGTACTTATTCAAGAGCATGCTGAACTCACACCTCCTTGCTCCCTGACTTCTTGGAGTTTGGGGAGCCATGTGAGAAAGAGGGACAAAGCTACAAGGGGCAAGACCTGTAATAGCTTCAGAGACTTCCTGATTTTTCAGTCCACATGGCTTGTGATGGGCTGGATCCATATCCAGTTTCCAGCAAATGGGCTGTGGAAAGATGAGGGGGCCTCCACAATGGATCAGAAATACTGACAGGCACCTGCCCCATCAACACTCTTCTTGCTTGCTGCTCTGAAGAACAAGCCACTGCATTTTAGAGGGTCTTTGGGGGAAATGCTGAGGATATTCTCTGGCCCCTGAGGGAGCCCTATCAATATTCATACAAAGAAACTAAGGATGGACCATTCCTTGCCACAGTCTTAAGATGTGACTGTAATCCAGATGATGATGAAGATAGTAATGATGATGGCAGTTTTTGTGGCAGAGTCTTGATCTATATAACTCATTATGCAACTCAGTATAGGCATGACAATGAAGTTTACAGGAGAAAGGGGATGTGTCTTACTGTGTGTTCAGGAGCAGTAAAATAAAGATACTACATAGATCCTCAGGACTATAGTATTGGATTCATAGCAGTCCTCCTGCCTCAGCATCTCAAGTGCTGGGATTACAGGTCTGTGCCATCACACCCAAGCATGATAATGACTCTTGACTTCAGGCTGTTGACTTAATAAGCCAACAGACCCAGCTAACCTGAGCCCTGATTTCTGACCCACACAAACCATGAGATATGGATACTGCTTGTTTTAAGCCACGCGTGTTGAGGTCTCTTGTTACATGCATTGGTGACTGAGTGACTGGGCCTTTATTTAGACCATATTTTGAGCAAAATGTTATTTTATTTGGGACCGAATGGTGTTAAAGGGCTTTAAAAACAGCCCCATCTCGATGTCATTTTTAAATATGGAAGTCAAATTATGTGCAAATATTCGGGGCTTTTTAAAGAAAGTGTTATCCAAGGAGGAATCTTTCGCAGATAGATTTTCTCTTTTCTCTCAGAAAGTGCATCTGTATTTGAAATGATCTAAGATACTGCGATTTAAGTTATTTTTTCTCTTCCACCGCTGAGCTTATGAAATGCGTCATTGCTTGTCAGCCATTCTCTGCATGAAGGAACAAGATTGCACTAATGAAGCAAGTTTGTTTCAAAGCATTTTTTTTCTTATTGGGAGTTAGTATCACTTTTAAACTACAAATTAAAAACCACTATTCCCCTGACATCCAGCTTAGTTCTAGGAGAATTCTCCAGAAGATGTGCCCTGAGAAATGACAGGAAGTTCTTTCTATCTCTGAAACAGAACTCATGTGACAAACATTAGCTGTTTGAGGCAGGAATAATCTTTAGGGAAGAGAGGAGATGGTGAAAATAGAAAATAGAAACATTTGTGACCATAAGGCTGGGACCACACACATAGGAACATGATACTCCACATTCCAGGCACACTGCTTATGGACCCACAGATACTTTATGTCTAGAAAACAGGAAAAACAACACTGAATTTATTCTCTCTCAAATCTATGCGATAACTAATGCTTTTACAGGGAGGTGATCACAGAGTCCCAACCTTAACCAAGAAGCTATTTGTGGTTGATGTTGGGAGAGGGAGGATTGCTTTCTTCCAATGGCCTGCGTGACACTGGGTGACTGACTGGGTGGTCAACCACACTGGGGCAGGCTCCATGCCTTGGGGTAGATGGCTGAGGAAAAGTGGACCCCTATGTTTTCAGGTGTGCATTTTTTGTTCTGAATTTTATTTCCTAAGAGAGAGGGTGTCTGAAGTTGGGTAGACAGGGTGGTGAGAGGAATCTGGGACGAGTTGGGTAAGGGGAAAGAATGCAATCAGAATATATTGCATGAAAAAAATTAATACAAGCACTATGTTAAAACCGAAAACTGCCCCCTTGGGAAATGTTATGCACCCCCTGGGGATACCAAACCTTTCACTGTGCAGTGCAGTAAGGAAGAATTTAACTTTAATTACAGTTCTCAGATTCCTTTGCATATGAGTTCTTTTATATTATTAGTAAATTAATCATTATATTATTAACCTAAGCCTCTTAATAATAATTACTAACCACAACTTAGGAAGCCTTGTTCTACCCCACTTATTCCATAATTACAGGTTAAGAGTTCCCCACGAAAGCATCCACCCCCTTCTCTAGAAATGTTTACAACTTTGATCATCTGGTCAGGAAGTCCTCCCCAATGGACAGGCAGGAATCCACGCACATCTCCTTTCATGGCTCCTCCCGAAGCAGAAGGGATTCTAGGAATCTGTCCTCATAATGACCGCATAGCAGCCACTCAGTACTGAATTAACAACTACTTCTGCTCAAGTTAGAAGTAAATATCTACTGTTAACCATGGGATTTTCATATTTTGCTGGTTAGGTTTCAATTGTTAACTGGACACAGTTTAGAATCTCCTAGGGAAAGGGACAGCTCCACTGAAGAGCCGCCTCCTCCCTCCGAGTGGTTTGAAGCAAGTCGGTGAGGAACTGTTTTACTGATGAGAGAGGCCTCAGCCCTAACAAATGGAGCTGGGCTGCACGAGGAAGCTAGCAGAGAGCAAGGGGGAAAGTGAGCCAATCCCTCTTCCTTTATATTCCTCACTCCAGGCTCCTGCCTTGAGGTTCGGCCCCAATTTCCCTTGATGATGGATTGTGACTGAGAAGGGAGAGCCAAAGAAACCCTTTACTCTCCTAAGTTGCTTTTGCTCATGGTGTTTATTACAAGAACCAAATACTTTTTTTAAATATTTAAATGCTTTTATTGTTCTCTGAATCCTTTCAAAGTCCTGTATTTTCCTTTGGCTGAGAAAACAAATTGAACTTTTGTTTTGGGGCCTACTTTAAATTTCAATAAAAACAGTTGAGCGAGAAAGGGTCACATCAAGGGTCTCATTTCTAGCTAGTGTCCCATGTGGTAGAGACTCATGTTGAACAAAATCATCTTTACCAAGTGGCTGTCAGTAGTGATGGGACTGCAGGGTGTCCTTTGAAAGGAGTCCTGGGGAAGAGGAGGAGTTGGCACAGGACATGGCACAGATACATGGAACCTAACACAAGAGCACTCTTGCACCAGTGAGTACCTGACAGCACCCTCAGAACATTCTAAGGAACAAACACAGCTCTGCCTTGAAGGTTTCTGGAGGTGGGACACGCTGGATCCCACTGTTGGCTGGTTTAGCAGTTAAAAGATTCAAGAGAACCTGACCTTCAGGCTGGCGCAGTGAATCCAGAGTGCTGCAGGTACCTGTTTGCATCAACTCCAACTTTGTCAGTTTCTGAGAGAGCTGTGCTCTGTGGACACGCTCAGACACGCAAGGCTCAAGATATCCCCTGATGGCTGGGTACAGCAAAAGAAACAGTGGCAAGGCGAAAGCTCTCCTTTGAGAATTCAGACGCACCCGATCAGATAGACCCAGATGCCCAACTGTCCCCAAGAATTTAGAGATTGAAAGTGAACACTCTTGGATAACAGACATTCAAAAAATTAAGATAGTCTTTCAATGGTCTACATTTATTAGAATAAAGTTGAAATATCCACAAATCACCTGGTTGCCAAACTTTTTAGAAAATTTTAGAATTGGATTACTGCTCCACAGTCACCAATTTCTCAGCTTTTGTCGCGGGATAGAAAACAATACCTCTCCCACACAAGGCTCACCTCAGAGCCTCTCTGACATGAGGCACCTCTCAGGGGCTCTTACCCCATGGGAGGGGCAAGAAACACTAATGAGACGATCTCAGGAGAACTAGAGACCAGGGAACTGGGAGGGACTAAGAGCCAGAAAGAGCCAGGCAGGGAATGAATGTTTAGGCATCTGCTCAAACCCAGGGTGAGACTTTTTAGCAAATTTCAACAAGAGTTTAGGGGGTGGGAGACTCATAAAGCACCAAACAAACCAGAATACACATAAGGGAAAGTGACTTAGTTTTCATCAGGACTCTGGCAAGGTCAGGGAGTGCAGGTAGAATCAGCTGGCAACTGCCTTTTGTTTTAGGTCCAAACTGATCATTTCACTGGGAACTGGGGAATTACAAGGGTATCTCCAAGGAGACATATCTCCTAGGAACATCTCTCAAAAGGAGATATTGTTGTTCCTGCCAAGAAAGTTTTTATGTCTCTCTTCTCTCCTATGTGGCGGTATGTCACAGGAAAATGGCTATCGCAGGTATGAAAACTGTCTCAGGGTTGGAGATCATGAGGAAGATGCATCCAGGAAGCACTCTCAGAAGGTAGCAGAACAGAAAACAATTCCTCTATCTAAGGGGAAGAGGCAGACTCACCGGTTCCACGTTATAGGAAAACAGCGCATACTCTCTATCCGGGGATATTTCATATCTGACGGCTCTTAAGAATTCCTAAAAGAAAAAAAAAAGAAAACAGAATTTACAGGTGTTGCCTGTACAACTCTGAATCTTTTTGCAACACTGGAACCATCCTCAAAATCCTCTACTGAGATAAGTTAAGCAGGGAACCAGCAACATTAAGTATGCTTATATCTTTTCTTAGTTAGCCAATCAAACACAGCTAATCGATGCTTTCAAGAATTCTATTTGTGCTTTACTTTGAGTTTCAACGAAATGGTCCTTATTGTGTCTGTTGGAGCAAATTGATGGAAGCAAACAAAAACAAGCATCCTGTAAGACCCCCGTCTCTCGATGCTCAGTTATCATCTTTTTCTTTCATTCTTACATTTAGAAGCAAATACTAAGCAGAGTTGCTACTAAAACAGAAGCACATTCTGCACACTGTTCCATAACTTGTCTCTTCAGCATTGTGGGATTCCCCTTGTGGGACTCCCTGGGAGTCAGCACACAGAGGGCATGCTTACTTTTTCACCAGATTCCTTCATATCCAGCCCTCACTGTGAGTATGTGCATTACCAGCCATGAGGTTCTTTGGACCTACCCTGCCCTCTGCCCTGGCACACACTCCTGTTCTGACCCCACCCCACCCCCTAGGGTCTTCATCCTTGGTCTGGTGTCCATCACTCCACAGTGCTGCAGTGACCACTTGGAGAGTGAGCCATGCCATTGGAAGTGATAATGCCTTGTGCCTCAGCTCCTTCTCATGCAATGAAATCTTAAAGAAATGATTGCAAAGAATTGGTTTGTCCAGATCATTGCTCTTTGCGCTAACCGTATCACCTTCATATGCCTTCATTCATGCAGTCCTCACTACAGGCAGGGTGGTTCTCAGTGTCTGCATCCCCAAAGTCACCACGAACACTAAACCAGTGCACACTGGATCCTCATACCCAGGGGAACCCAGGACTTCACTCCTCATGCTTTTGTGTCCACATTTTTATCAACACAATTTAGCATTTTTGCAATTTCTGTTTAAAGGTACCTCATCAGTTAGACATGGCTGAACCATTAGCTTTGAACTCCTGGCCAGAAACACTGTAACAGCCACACAAAGCTGAGCCTGCACTCACATTGAATCCATTGGGTGACACATTACACACTCCATTGGGTTGACACACTATGACCTTCCAGTTCTCAGGAGCACTAGACCTGGGAACCCCTGTAAGTGTGGGATCACCCACAGATAAACATGTGGCAAACACAGTGCTCTCCAGTCCACAGGAGAAAAGCAACTGTTCACAGTGTGAGAGCTGAGCAAGAAAGCAGAATGCTCTGTGCTCTGTCTCAGCTGATACACCAATGCAGGACCAATGCAGGAAGGCTCGAATGTGTTCCTGCCATGGTGGAGATGATGCCAGTGTGCTCAGAGTGTGATTGCCCTGCGGGGGGCAGTAAACTTTATCACATGGGGAATTGCAGATCTAGAAACTGTGAACAGGGGAACAGCTGCACAGCTGCTCTCAGCAGCTGTGACCACAGCGCCACACCAAAGACTCTGCCCACACATCTCTATGGATGTGTGGTGTGGGAGAATTGTCTGTATTCTGTCAATCATGTTTTAAATAAACGCTGATTGGCCAGGCAGGAAGTACAGGTGGGAAAACCAGACAGGAAATAGAAATGATGCAATGAGAACAGGATAATTCTGGGAAGGAGGAAGTTGATTCCTNAAATAAACGCTGATTGGCCAGGCAGGAAGTACAGGTGGGAAAACCAGACAGGAAATAGAAATGATGCAATGAGAACAGGATAATTCTGGGAAGGAGGAAGTTGATTCCTCCCAGTCCTGTGCAGATCACTGAAGCAGCAAGATGTGAGCTACCCTGCTGAGAAAGGTACCGAACCACATGGCTAACATAGATAAGAACAATGGGTTAATATAAGTTACAAGAACTAATAAGTAGCCTGAACCAATGGGCCAATCAGCTATATAACTTGTAGAGATCTCTGTGTGATTTTCTTTGGGGCTAAACGGCTGTGTGGTACTGGGCGGGACAGAAAACCCCAATAAGCAGGCCCCGATCATGTTACAGATGTGGGCATGGATCTGTTTTTATAGGTTAGGCATTTAAGGGCTAGAATGACGATGAAGGGTGGTTTTAAAACAAGTTCAACAGATTTTGATAAATCACCTTCCACAAATGGCATTCGTACCCCACTGTGGATATATGGACACACAGTCTCGCCTCCTCTGAAGTAATTTCTAACGTGATCTTCCCCAAGTTTCTACCATTGGAGGTATAAGTTGGGGCTTCTGTGATTGTTTAGCTCCTAGGCACATTCATTCTTTGCTGCCTATGGTACAGGTAATGTTGGCCTTATCCTCACAATACTGACCAGACAAAGATGCGCTAAGGTTCCCATGCTCTCTCCTGAACTCCTGCATCCTACCCCCAATTTCCTGCATCCCACCCCCACTATTTAGCCCAAATCACTCTTCTCCAGGTGCCCAGGGTGTTGTTTTGGTAAACGCCATAGTTCAGCTCTTATCATATTAGACAATGTATCCCTTCCCTCTCTCCACAATACTGTCTGCCCTTAGCTTCCAGCACACATGCGTGCGCATGTGTGCATGACTACATACACAGGCACATGCATGCATGCATGCACACACTCCAGACACACATGCATGCACGCACTCCAGACACACATTCATACATGCACTCACAAACACACATGTATGCATGTACTCACAGACACAATGCATGCATGTATTCACAGACATACATGTATGTATGCATACACACACACACACACACACACACACACACACACACTCCTATTCACCCCTCCTACCTCCCTCCCAAGTCTTTTCCTGCTCTTTAGTCTCCTACATTCTCTGGCTCCAAGCCTGGGAGTGCAGGTCTAACATTGGGCCCTTCACTTTTCTAGAGAAAACCACTCCCTAAGTGATGCCAGCTAATCTTGGGACTATAGTGATATTTTATTTATGTTTTAATAAATAAAGCTTGCCTAAAGATGAGAAGGGTAAAGCTAACTCACTAGAGGCCAGGCACAAGCAGTGGTGACACACACCTTTAATCCCAGGATTTGGGAGACAGAGGCAGATGGATCTCTGTGAGTTTAAGGTCACCCTGGGCTACACAAGATCAATGCAGAAGCAGATCCAGGTGGTGGTGCCTCACACTTCACACCTTTAATCCCAATACTAGGGAGTCATGCACCTTTAATCCCAGAACTAGAGGGAATATAAAATGGGAGAAGAGAGAAGCTCTGTCTGCTGAGTCTGTAGTCGCCCAGCCTTGGTAGAAGTAACACTTCTTTAGTGGCTTGGCTGCTTTGCTTTTTTGGTTTTCAGGTTGAACCTCAATATCTGTATCTGGGTTTTTATTATTTGTGCTACATTTGGTGCCCAACATTTTGGATACAAATTCATGAAGAAGTCATTTGCCCAAAGACTCTAAAAATTAAACGCCTGCTATGGAGGAGTCCAGTGTACACATTCCCTAAGGAGATATCGGAAGCCTGGATGGGGCCTTAAGCAGACAACTGTCTCCTGGCAGCTCTGCCCGGATGTCTGGTACTCATCTCCCAGTCCTTTGTCCTCTCTTTCCAGTTCCTTTGCTTCTCCCTCCTCTCAGATGAAAGTAACTAACTGCTCACAGTGACTCAGTCAGCTCCCCTCTCCCACACTGTCACCCTCTTCTCTCCTGTGCTCTCTGCTCTTTTATATCTTCTATTCAGTTGTTCAGAATTACTTGAGCTTTCTGTAGAAATATGTTCTGAGCCCCCACGCTCTTGCTTCAGCTCCCGCCCTCATCTGGGTGAGCACATTTCCTTGAGATCCTTCCCTAGCTCCCGACTCCATTGGCGAGCAGTCTCTCCTCTGTGGTCAGGGTATTACATCATTGAAATGTGTAGCTCACCATCTGGTTCCCTGCAGGAAATCCTCATCAGCTCCCCACCTCTCCAGAGGTCATCACTATAGCTCCGATGACCAGCAGGCCCAGTCCTGCCCTGTCCCCTCCCTGCAGTCTGCCCACATTTCCTCTTCTTTACCCTTCACTCCTGGCATTCCTTTCTCTCCACCTTCCCAGAGCAGGCCAGGCATGCAGCCATGCAAGGTTTGCACTTCCTCTTCTCTGCCTGGAATGGTCCAAGCTTTCATTTCCTTAAGACCACCTTCTAAGTAAGTCCTTCAATGGCTAGTAGGTAGACAAAGTAACAATCAGCCTTGTCTCTGTTCTCCACAAAGCAATATTCTGCTTGTTTTCCTGTGACCTAACTAACCATTTTCTAAGTTAGCACTCACTCGGCCCATTTATCTCACACTCTCTATTCTCCTCAAAAGGAAGTCTGCTAGTTCCAATCTCCGGTCTCCCTCAACAGTTCTGTAGTTTTTCTCATGCAGGTCTCACCTCTGTTTCATTATGTTCATCTCTAACTATTCAACACGATGGATGTTTCAGAGACAGAAAAATAGATGATGTCTCAATGTCAATATACAATCATGAGCTGCTAATATACAGGGGATTGATTGGATTTGGGCATTGACTTTACATTCAGAAGTGTTTCCAAGTTTGGGTTTGTGGCTGTAAAACACAGAATTCTTGGAATCTTCTTTATAGTCATCTTTCCTACGGGTAGATTCTTCTCTTCCTACCTGGTACTCAATCCCATTCCACACACATGCTGGCACCGTGAAGAAGGTGGGCATTGCTGGCTTTCTGGACTGTGAAGAAGAGGCAGCCAGCCTTTGCCCTTTTGTATGGTAGCCTCTAAGTCTCTCTGTAGGTGACGTCATCTGCCTGTTCATCAGTACCTTGCTCTGAGATTTCTTAATGAGTGTGTGTTGGGTTTGATGATGCCTTTCCTATATGTATAAGGTGATTTTGTATGTATGATGTTGTTTTGTTGTTCTTTTTAGTCTGTCAATATGATAAATGGTGTTGTTTTATCTTCAGATGTGAAGTCAGCCTTACATTCCCAGAATAAATTATAACCAGCCATGATGAATTATCTCCTGTGAATGTTTCTGGGATCAATATCCCCATGTTATTTTGGAGATTTCTACATCTATGAGCATGAGGGAAATAGTTCTCTAGTAGTATATTGGTTGTGTTTTTATCTCAAGGCACTACTTAGCTACAGAATAGACTTAGGAAGCATTTCTTCATCTTCTGCTATTTGTTCTTTCTCTGTTTTATATCACTATAACAAAGGATCTGAGAAAAGTTTATAGAGAATAATATTTGATTTGGTTCATAGTTCTGCAATCTGGAAAGTCCAAGAGAGAGATGCAGGCATCTGGTGAGGTTTGTCTGGCTTCACTGTGACATTGCAAAACTAGGCAAGGGTACCAGCTCATGTGTCTCTTCCATTTGTTACAAAGACACCTGTATCATCATAGGACCAGATCCCCAAAGCCTCATCTACTCCTGATTACTACAGAAGAGTTTCACTTCCTTATTCACATAAGGATTTGGGGCCTAGTTTTCTGACATAGGAATTTTGGGGGATATATTAATACCATAGTATAACTTTGCATTAAATTGATATCTCTTCCTTAAATGTTGGGAAGTCCTTTGCTTTGAGCCTTACATTTTCTAGAAGTGGTTTCGAAACTGTTCCTTCTATGATAGCCATAAGAGGCTGTCTTAGTTACTTTTCTATTGCTGTGATAAGACACCAGAATCAAGGCAACTTATCACAAAGAAAGCATTTATTTGGGGCTTACAGCTCCAGAGTCTTAGAGTCTGTGACCATTACGGCAGGGAGCATGGAAGCAGACAGGCAGGCATGGTTCTGGAGCAATGACTGAGAGAGCTTATATTGTGAGACGCAACCACAAGGCAGAGGGAATCCATACCCTAGGACACACCTCCTCAGAGGTCACAGCTTCTAATCTTTCTCAGATAGTCCCATCAACCAGAGACCAAGTATTCAAATACATGAGCCTGTGGAGGCCATCTCATTCAAACCACCCTACCATGCATGCTGTCGTCCAGGTTATGTATGCTGTCAAGTTAACTGGGTTAAGGCTGGGCACAGCTTTCTATGACCTTCCTAGCATCTGTAGTGATGGCCTCTGGACTATAGCTAATGCTTTCTGAATAAATAAATGATTAGCTTTTAATTTGTTACGAGGGAGGTAGTACTGAAGATGATGTAGTGTATGCTGGAAGATGCAGCCTCCCGCCCCCAGATCAGGTTGCATCCAGCCCTGGATGAGGGTTAAATGAGGTCAAACTAATTCAAGGCAGCAAGCCTTCTAGGAATGCTCAGAGAAGTCCCAGCTCCCAGTCTTAGAGCCTTTGTGATGGTCCTGTCCATGTACCTCCATGGCTGTGGACATTTTAGGTACTAGGCCCACCTTTTCTGATAATGTGGATAACAGACAGACAAACTGCCTCATGATCATCTGTTCTGAGACTCTCCACTGGTGCTCAGCTTCCCAAATGATGATGCCCCAGTTCAGCCTCCACTGAACAACTCCCAACTCAGCTCCACTGAGCAACTTCTGGGATCTTCCCTCTTTCCACTGGTTCCTTGACTTTCACCAATGCACATGGAAGAATTATCCATAGATTTCAAATGTTATGTATTTGTTTGTTACCTGATTGTAAATATTGTCCATCTATGTAGTGATTTATAGTTTTAATGTCTGAAATTTAAAAGTTACAAAGTAGTCTAACTATAGTCAACATTCTTATTATAGCTTCTGGGCTTGCTAGCTTTGGGAAATTCTTTTGTGCTAAACCAAATGATTGATTTTAAAAACTATTACAGACTTTAACACAATTAGGATTGAATTCTGTACATTTGTGATGTTACAATGGTGCTAGCTGAGCCTTCTAGGAGGGTCCTTGTCTCCCTCAGCTCAGTCCATATCACAGACATAATTCAGAATCAAAGGCTCACACGACTGGATCCACCTTCTGAATTCTCTAGTCTTTACCACTTCCTGTCCACTTTTGTTTAAAGTTAGATAGCCGTAAGCTTGGAGCTCAGAAAGCCTGTGGTTTGCATCCTGTTTACACCAAACTTTCTATGGGAAAGTTTGAGAATTTCTTAATTGCTCTTGCTTCTGTAAAATGGAAATAATATTTGTTCCCATCTGACCACCGATATGAACAGTCAGAAGATATTAATCAGGCCCAGCCACAGCAAGGGGCAAAGCTACTGTTGCCATCAATCTGCATGTGATAGCTTTCATGTGCTTTCACTGTAAGCAACAGAGCTCATGCTACTGTAAGTGTGCGGACTTCATGGCTATCTCAGGTGCTCAGGCTTGTATAAGAGGTTGTGCTTTGAGTCAGAAATGTCCCCCATAGGCCTGTGTTTTGAATGCTTATTCCATAGCTTTAGGATATAGGACATGGCTGGCTGAAGCAGGCCACTAGGGGCAGGCCTTTAACGGTACCATCCACCTTAATTCTAACACTCTCTGCTTCTAGGTCCACTATGACATGGGCTCCTGCTGCTGTAACCTGAAAAGGGAGTGATATCTCCATGTCTTGTGTCATGATGGGCTGAGCCAAAACAAATGTTTTCTTCTTTAGGATGCCTCTGCTATGTGTTTCCCCATGATCTATGGGCATGAGTAGTTGATAAGGAAGGGAGAGACATTTCTTCAGTGGCATAGCAACTGGTAAGGTGTCCACATTCTTTTAATTAACCTTTAACTGCTGCTAAACAATCCTAAGGAAACTCATTGGCTCATCAAAACAACAAAAGCCAAGAGTCTATGAAAATCAACAAGGGATGAGTCACGAAGAGGATGTGATGTGGGATTCCCCTCTGGATGCTATGATTACCATTAATGAATAAGGAAAACTGGCTTGGCTTGATAGGGTAGAACAGCACTAGGCAGGGAAAACTAAAATGAATTCTGGGAGAAAGAAGGAGGAGTTTAGAGAGAAGCCATGTAACCCTGCTGGAGACAGATGCTGGGAACTTTACCCGCTAAGCCACAGCCATGTGGTGGTACACAGATTAATGGAGATGGGTTAAATTACGATGTAAGAGTTATCAAATAAGAAGCTAGAGCTAATGGGCCAAGCAGTGTTTTAAATAATATAGTTTCCGTGCGATTATTTTGGGTCTGAGCAGCTGGGAACCAACAAGCAGCCTCCATCAACAAGGAGGGTGATCGACAGGGGTGAGAGGGGAGAGAAGAGGCAAATGGAAGTGGATATGATGAAATACATCACATAAACAGATGGAAATGGCATGAGACTCTTTATTATATATAATTAATACATGTTAATAAAAACATAAATGCTTAAGTCTAGAGTTTTATCAGAGTTCTAATTAGCATCGTATTAAAGTTTGGTGTCAGTCTTCAGAGAATTGACATTTTATATCATCTTTTAAAGTTTTCAAATATTTAACAAGGTTTTAAGACAGACAATAGTCTGTCTTACCTCTAGCTTTGGGCTGTAGACTGGTGTAAGTGGAGGAAAAATGTGTAAAACAGTTGCTCCTACAGGCCTGCAGACAGTGGAAGAAGAGCAAAATCTTTGCTGTTTGCTTTTAGAACAATATTTCTGTGTAACTCGCAATGAGAGAAGTAAAGTACAAGATGAAGTGAGGCAGACAGCAAGCATTGAAAGGGTTAACTGACTCACAAGAAGTCATGCATGCAAGTCAATTGAACACGTGTCAATCTCAAAGAGCCAATTGCATTGCCCTTGTCAATGAGGAAGGAGCTTGTGGACTGGAAGACTCATGAGCTTGCCTCTGCCCTCCTTTCCATCTAAAATCATCATTGGGAACCAGAGAGACTCAGGAACTTCTCCTAGGACTCAGGTCACTAGGGAAAACATGACAGGGAAAACACAAAGGTGCAGGGGCCGATTAGCAGACTGAGAGGGAGGCTGGTCCTCTACCACCAGAGTGTTCTGAGAGCTTTGGGCTGAGTCTTTTCTGAGCCTGGTAATGCCCAAGCCTCATCACATCTGCAGACTTTAGGCTAGATTCAATGTTTTGCATCTTGTTTATTTCAGAGCACATTGAGTGACCCCAGTGGGTAACCCTTAGCATATGATGGTGCCATCCTCACTCCCAAGCCACAACCACAGTACAGCAGCAGGGCATCCTTATTAGAGGTAAAATACAGGCTCAGCCTGCTAAGACATAGATGTCCTCCAGGTACCTGAGATATGGCTTATAGCAGGCCCCTCATCTGTGGTCTGCATTCCATAGCATCCATTACTCAGGGTCAACCATGGTCTGAAAATAGTAAATGGAAAGTTCTAGAAGTGACTCATTTAAAGAGGGGTCTCATGATGCATGCTGTCAGGTGCTGTCTTCCTTGGGTGTGAACTGTGCCTTTGCCCAGCAAACCCTAGATCATACACACTACCAATTCCTTCATCTGAAGAAGGACACTTAAAAGAAAATCCCACACTAGCACAGAATTGAGAAATAGACGGTTACTTATTTAAGGGTAGACTCACAAATCAGAATCCTCTTCTTAAATGGAGATCAGAAACCCAATCCTGCAGCTGGAAAAGAGGCCAGACGCATGTTCTACATGGGCATATATGGTATAAGAGGTCATGCCTCAGTAGGTGGGTAACCACTGGCTGTAAGACTTCCTACAGCACCCCCCCTTTTGTTTAAATAAGAGAGTTCTAAGCCTAATACAAAATTATATACATTAAGAAAGAATATATTTAATAATTATCCTATCCTAACTAGTTTAAGTCTTGTATAATAAATAACTTGGCCAAGTCATGAGAAGAAAGTAANCAAAGTCTCATTTGCAATGTTGAAGCAACCAACTTTGGCTAAGGCCTAGAATAATTGACAGACCATTTTCAAAGGCAGGAAAAATTTCAAAACCTTCTTACCTTGTCTTGGCAAGATTTGACAGTCCTTCTTATCCATTTCCAGATACCATGTACCTTGTCAGTGGTGGAGGTATGGACATTTCTTTGCCCAAAGGCCAGTTTTGCCAAAAAGAAAATAAGCTCCAAGTGGAGTGTCTTTGGTGCTCAACATTCTCTTGGGAATAGATCGGTGCTGCCAGGAGCAATAGTGTCTCACTTCAACAGAACCCTAAGTTATTTAAATGCCACATTCTACAGGTCTTTGAAGTGGTTGAAGATTACCTATCTATGTACCCTTTGGAGTTCCTTACGGGATTCCTGCTTCATGGAAGAGTCTGCTAGACATTCTGCAGGACACATAAAAATGTGATGAACAAACTGCCAGTATAGGTGAAACCGTCTTTAAAATTTCCTGCTTCATGAAAAACTCTGCTGGATAATATGTACCAGTAAGCTAAAGATGGTTGCCCCAATGGTACAGAAGAACTTTGGGTAATTGTCCAGGCAGCGAGATGTCTCTGTCATTTCTAGAGTTTTGGAAGTTGCTTACAATGTACTTCCTGTTTACTTAGGTAATATTATATCCTTCTGGAGTCTTTTATGGAATTAAAAATTTACAGTTATAGTTTTCCTTAGTTATGATAAAAGATAAAGTAGATATAAATATTNATGTACTTCCTGTTTACTTAGGTAATATTATATCCTTCTGGAGTCTTTTATGGAATTAAAAATTTACAGTTATAGTTTTCCTTAGTTATGATAAAAGATAAAGTAGATATAAATATTGTAACTGTAATTCTTGCTAGAATTTTGCTATGTTAAAGCCTTCCTTTTTGTTTAAACAGAAAAGGGGAAATGGACTGGGAGTCCCCTCTGTGTGCTGTAATTACCATTAATGAATAAAGAAACTACCTTGGAGAAAAATAAACAAAAAAATAAAAAGAAATAAAAGAAAAAAAGAAACTGCCTTGGCCTGTTGATAGGGCAGATCTTAGGTAGGCAGGGAAGATGGAACTGAATGCTGGGAGGAAGAAGGCTGGAGTCAGCCAAACACCATGGATCTGCTTCCAGAGATAGATGTGCTGGAACTTTGCTGGTAGCCCATGACCTCGTGGCGATACACAGATTAATAGAAATGGGTTGAACTAAGATGTAAGCGTTAGCCAATAAGAAGTTAGAGCTAATGGGCCAAGTAGTGATTTAATTAATACACTTTTTGTGTGGTTATTTCAGGGCTAAGCTGGCCGGGTGGCCAGGACGGACAAGCGGGCCCTTCCACATTCATCATTCAGCAGGAACCTCAGACTGACCGTCATGATGCTGCAGTGCTGCTGTCAAGCTGCTCTTATTTCACACGGTGATGATCTAAAGGCACAAAAGTAGCTCAAGGCTTGCAATCTAAGTGTGCCAAGGAGAGTCCTTAACAGGCTTCCTTTAAGAGAAAAGCTCCAATTTGGTGCAGAAAGAGAAACATACCTCACACCATGATAGGAATGAATTCCCTACCCATAAAATCATGAAAAAGGAAAGAGGTGTGTGCTAGCTTTACTGTTTGTCATTCTCCAATATCTGGGAGTTAAGGTGATGGTGTGCTCCCCAAGGGTGGAAAGGCCATAGGATTTGGTGAAGCTCATGGATGCAGGCTTTAACAGCACCTTGGAGGGTGTCCTCTGGGGCCAAGGCACTCTACTGTAGTGTAGAATTAATCAAAGCTCTCTTCACTTCAAGATATCAGCCATCAGCTAAACAACTTAGCTGCTTATTTTCTGATCTACTCTGCTGAAGACACTACCTCCTTCAGACACAGGGCTTGGAGGAACTGAGCTGTAACTGATCTGGAAGCCTCTTCCCTGTGGACTGGCTCTCATAATATTGGAAGGTACAATGCAAGCTGGCAAGGGAGAAAAGCAATCAATACTCCTAACCAGTTGTAAAGCTGTAAACCACAATAGTGACCAGAGTGGCAAGAAGATATTTCCAGTGGTGCAATAATACATTATATCTAGGGGGTAGACAGCCATCTAATAGGACTTAAGGGCAGCTCAGCAGGAGGAAGTTCATGCCTGG
The DNA here is from genome assembly GCA_001685075.1 of Bramus lutescens. Lineage (NCBI taxonomy): Eukaryota > Metazoa > Chordata > Mammalia > Rodentia > Cricetidae > Bramus > Bramus lutescens. The sequence continues at coordinate 357,544 of LOEQ01000537.1, read as the reverse complement.
TACTACAAACCCAACCATCTGCCCGTGGCTGGAGAGGTCACAGACCCTAGCGGAGAACCTGCTACTGCTGTTTTCTTAAATAAATATAATTGCTAACTATATTCTAAATATTTATCCTCATAGCCACAGGTAGGTGTAGCTTTTACCCCTCATCAAAGAAACTTGTTTTTGCAGCAGACAGAACCTATTGCAGAGATTTACAACTGGTGAAAGTGCAGAGCCCAGTCTGTGCATCTATAATGCAACTCCTAAAACTAAGGTTCAGGGAAAATTGCACAGGAGGGGGAAGAAAGATTGCAAGAGCCAGAGACCAAGGCACCTTCCATGTGATAGTGTCTTGTATATACTATAGGGAGTAGCAGCCATGAAAGTAGCAACAATATGGTCACCCAAACAAGACCAGCCAACATGCCAACATGGACGGGAAAAATGAAAATGTCATGAGGCCCTATGCTTAGATGAAAAGCTGCAGGAAATTAATGGCTGCTAATAGGTCACCTGATTCCAACTGATCAGTCCTAAACACATGCAAATATGAGCAAAATGAGAAGGAGAGTACAGTTGGGAGGGACAGAGGAAGAGTTGAAGCGTGGGGAGGGAGGGGTGGAAATGATATAAAATAGTACTCACATGTGAAATTCTCAAAAAATTTAAGTAATTATCCCAAATAGTTCTATTCAACTTGATCCAAGCTAGAATCATCAGAAAGGAGGGAATCTCAATTGAGAACATGACTCTGTAAGATCCAACTGTAAGGCAGTACCTTAATTAGGGATGGTTGTGGGAGGATCCAGCCCATGGTGGGTGGTGTTATGGGACCCGACCACCAGGACCCAAGATATTCTTTCGTCCGAGAGCAAGCCACAAGGAGGAGGAGAAGGAGGAAGAGGAGGAGGAGGAAGAGGAGGAGAAGGAGCAGAAGGAAAAAGAGGAGGAGGAGGAGCAAGCTAGCACCCTCCATGGCCTCTGCATCAGCTCCTGCCTCCAGGATCCTGCCCTGTTTTAGCTCCTGTCCTGGTTCCTTCAGTGGTAAACAGTGCTGTGGGAATACAAGTGGTATAAACCCTTTCTTTCTCAAGTTTCTTTGATCATGATGTTTCATGACACCAGTAACCCTAAGATAATAATAATAAAATAAAACAAGAATCATTGAGTATTTTGACTTGTAGGTCTCCTGAGAATTTCAGCTACATGAGGCCATGGCTGTGTGGTGTTTAGGACCCCTCTGGACACAACATAGGTGCTCAGAGTCTGAAGAACTGCCAGTCCCGCACCCCATAGACCTTCCAGCATCACTTGTCTTGAGGTGGCCTGGTGTGGTGGTTGGTTTGAATTGTCAATTTTGACAGAATCTAGAATTATCAAAGGAAAGAGTCTCGGTGAAGGTTTTTTTTTTTTTNTTACATTAGGTTGGCCTGTGGCCATGTCTGTGGAGTCTGTGGAGATTATCTTAACTAAGTTGGGAAGACCGAACCTGAACTTGGACCGGCAGGGTAGGCGTCGGGAGTAGGGCCAACCAGCCCCATTCCCATCCAAGGGGCTAAGACATGTACTCCTGCCGTATTTTGCTTTCTGTGAGAAAATGAACCATGACCACCAGATCTTTCTATCTTTTAGTAGATGCCAGAAATCTGAATTTCAAGTTGAAATAAACCAGACCCTAGCCAAGCAAAACATTTGAGGGACAGCACAAGCTGCCAGCTTCTATGTGACAGCAAAGATAAGGTTATTTTCCCCTCTAGAGTTTATTCTCATGCTAATCAAAACCTAGCCTCAGATGGGAGATTGCCCTCAGGCTGTACTGGGACACCAATGTCAGCACATGCCCATCACACGTGGGCTCAGGTCACAGTGAGCTGTGGGTGGCAGCAGCTGAAGTCGAGTGGGGCCCATGGGCCCCCAGGGCCGACCTGCCTCCCTCCTGTGATGATGCCCATCAGACCTTCCTTTGTTCCTGGGTACAGCTGTGCCCTGGACTCAGGGACAGGAAATGGTAAGAGACAGAAGGCAAGGACACAGTTCTTGTCACCTCACAAGGCAGGAGGCATGAAGTCCTGGGTAGAAAGTAATTAAAGTGAAACAAGTGACAGCAACTATCTAGTGACTCATGGGAGGAAGGAAACAGGAAGAGGAAGGAAACGGTCTAGTCCCCAGGACTCCAGCACTTCCTCTGCAGGCTGTGGCTGCTCTACTTTGGAAAACGCCTCTGAGCAGCTGCCCAGTCAAAATTAATTAATTTGAAGAGACTGATATAAAATTCCAGTTCTATGTCTAGTGGTGATATAAAATCAAAAAGATGTATGTTAGAGAAACAAAAGGCAATTTTACTTGAATGTTAATTTGGTGGCTAAAATAAGTAATTAGGCCTAAGTAAGTGAGCAGGGAGGCAAGGCAGAGCAAGGACAGGGAGAAGCATGACAGAAACGCCTCCTTGACAGCTGCTTCTGTCTTCCAAGAACTTCCAGGCATCCGTACAGTCCTTCGTATTCATCCTAGGAAGGCAGCAATGGCTCATCTCTTTGGAACATGAGGTTCAAATTTCATGAATCAGGTTAAAATTACTGAATAAATGCCATGAGACAGCAGCTGTCTAAATCACATTAGAAAACAACACAGAGTTTTGCCAGTCAGCAAGATGAACCGACTGCATGGTTAATATTTATTTCCCAGCCTTTTTTGATGCAATGATGATGTCCTCCATTACTCATGGATGTGTCGGCATCCTGCTTGTATTCTTTCATGTATTTTATAGTGCATCATGAATTGTTTTCATATTACCCCAGTGCCTCTGGAGCTGCTGTTTTAAGGGCTACATCCTAATTTACCATTTCTATCCACATATCTCATCTTCAGAGTGCCAGGGATTTGTGTTAATGTAAGCCATTGTACCTTTCAGATTGTTTACTAGTGAAAAACTCCCCAGAGAGACTCGAAACGTATGAAATTTTGTATTGCTTTGGAAATGTCTTTCTAGGCTTCCTCCTAAGTGTCTGGCACAATTTAAATGACCCACAGGTGCTGCTCTTGCTACTGGCATCGTCAGTAAAAGGGGGCACAGAATGAGTATGTGTATTGCAGAAGTCAGACAACAGACCCCACAGACCTGACCATATCCCCTGAGGCCTTGCTGCCCTCCAATCTGTTGCCAGAAGCTGACAGGGAGCATATGCTGTGATCCTGTAGTCACTAGGAGCCAACCCCCCTGTTTCTCCCTGACTACCCTCCAGCTGCATGGTGTGAGAACTCTCCCCTCCCTCAGGACCCTTTGAGAATAGGAGCCCCACGCTATCTATTGGAATGAAAGGTTCTCTCTCCAGCTCCGCGAGGACTCTCCTCAGAAGTCCACAGTACTGTACATACTCTTAATTCTCTTCTAATAAAGAAGTCCCCCAGAGGACAATACCTCTCAGTACCTCCTCTTGAACCCGGCACCTCTCATTTCCATTCCTCTGATCTAAAAACACGCCAGTACAGCCATCTTCCTGCCTTGCGGAATCACCAGATGGTGTATAAGGTGAAGACAAGGTTCCGATCATAGTCATCTTAGATTCCTCATCAAAGAGGGGTTACAATACCAACACAAGCCAACAACAATCCAGCTGGAGAGAGAGCGCTAAGTATCAAGTACAGGCCACAGGCCTCTCTATCCAAGAACTCATGTTCTGTTTTTTTCCAGAAGAACTTTAGAGTTAGTTCTAAGAGTCCTTAGGAGTTTAGGGCCTACAAAACCGATTTAATTGCATTAATAAGATGTAGTAAGGCCACTTTAAGTACACTCCTATGAAAAAAGAAGGGGGAGTCAAGGAAGGGAGTAGGGCAGGAGAGGAAAAACAGTCTGCTGTTCAGCAGAGAGACTCGATAGACTTTCTAGGTATCACATGTTTGGTACACGGTCATAAAACACAGTTTATGGCCACAACAGACCTTATAGCTGAGAGCTTGAAAGAGGTTAAATTAAAAGTAATGAACTAGGGGCAGGAAAGATGGCTCAGCAGTCAGGAACAGTCTGCTCCTCCAGAGGACCTGGGTTCAGTTCCCAGCACTAACATGGCAGTTCATAACCTTCTGTAAGCCCAGTCCCAGGGGATCCAATGCTTTTTGCTTCTCAGGCACCAGGCATGCATGTGGTACACAGACATACATTTGAACATCTATACCCATAATGTGGAATTTCCCTCTGTATGCTGTGATTACCATCAATGAGTAAAGAAACTGCTTTGGACCTACAGCAGGGCAGAATTTAGCTAGGCGGGGAAAACTAAGCTAAATGCTTAGGAAGAAGGGCGGAGTCAGAGAGACGCCATGGAGCCGCTGGAGACAGACGCCAGTCAAAACTTTTGCCAGTAAACCACAACCATGTGGCAACCCACAGATTAATAGAAATGGGTTAAATTAATATGTAAGAGTTATCTTACATATTAATTAATATGTAATTAATATGTAAGAAGCTAGAGCTAATTGGCCAAGCTGTGATTTAATTAACGCAGTATATGTGTGATTATTTCGGGTCTAAGCTAGCCGGGCGGCTGGAAACCAACAAGCGGCATCTCCCCCAAAACCATAAAATAAATAAATAAATGGAAATGTAAAACAATGGACTGATTTATTTGGTGGAGAAAATATTAAAGCAGGAGAGCATTCAGGCTGTGGTGTAGTCATAGCTCATGGCTACTTTTATCTAGATCTACCATGAAAAAGATCAAGTGGTACAGAATAAAAAATGTGCAGTCTGGTGATGAAAAATAGCTTAAATAAATTAAAAGTTGCAACCAAAGATGTGCTGGAGAAGACACTGTAATTGTTCAGGGAAAAGTCCTTGCCCTGCAATGGGACAACTGGAAGGGTTGAGGGCATGGCCCCGCCCATCAAAGGCTCTAACTTGTAAAATACAAATTCATTTGAAAGGAAGGAGCCTAAATTGAGAATGCTGTTGCTAGGTGTCTTAGCTTGGGTTTCTATTGCTGTGAAGAGACACCATGACTGGAGTAACTCTTACAAGGAAAACAAAAACATTTAATTGGGGCTGGCTTACGGTTTCAGAGGTTTAGTCCAATTATCATCATGGCAGGGAAGCATGACCATGTGCAGGCAGGCATGGTGCTGGAGAAGGAGTTGAGAGTTCTACATCTGGACTGAGACATATTGGCTAGACTTGAGCTTCTGAGACTTCAATGCCTACTCCCAGTGACCCACTTCCTCCAACAAGGCCACACCTACTCCAACAAGACCACACCTACTCCAACAAGGCCACACCTCCTAATAGTAGCACTTCCCTATGACCAAGCATTCAAACCCATGTGTCTATGGAGGCCATACCTATTTGAACCACCACACAGGGGTTCCTGGTTCCAGACAGTAAGTGTCTGGGGAATGTTTCTCTNGTAAGAAGCTAGAGCTAATTGGCCAAGCTGTGATTTAATTAACGCAGTATATGTGTGATTATTTCGGGTCTAAGCTAGCCGGGCGGCTGGAAACCAACAAGCGGCATCTCCCCCAAAACCATAAAATAAATAAATAAATGGAAATGTAAAACAATGGACTGATTTATTTGGTGGAGAAAATATTAAAGCAGGAGAGCATTCAGGCTGTGGTGTAGTCATAGCTCATGGCTACTTTTATCTAGATCTACCATGAAAAAGATCAAGTGGTACAGAATAAAAAATGTGCAGTCTGGTGATGAAAAATAGCTTAAATAAATTAAAAGTTGCAACCAAAGATGTGCTGGAGAAGACACTGTAATTGTTCAGGGAAAAGTCCTTGCCCTGCAATGGGACAACTGGAAGGGTTGAGGGCATGGCCCCGCCCATCAAAGGCTCTAACTTGTAAAATACAAATTCATTTGAAAGGAAGGAGCCTAAATTGAGAATGCTGTTGCTAGGTGTCTTAGCTTGGGTTTCTATTGCTGTGAAGAGACACCATGACTGGAGTAACTCTTACAAGGAAAACAAAAACATTTAATTGGGGCTGGCTTACGGTTTCAGAGGTTTAGTCCAATTATCATCATGGCAGGGAAGCATGACCATGTGCAGGCAGGCATGGTGCTGGAGAAGGAGTTGAGAGTTCTACATCTGGACTGAGACATATTGGCTAGACTTGAGCTTCTGAGACTTCAATGCCTACTCCCAGTGACCCACTTCCTCCAACAAGGCCACACCTACTCCAACAAGACCACACCTACTCCAACAAGGCCACACCTCCTAATAGTAGCACTTCCCTATGACCAAGCATTCAAACCCATGTGTCTATGGAGGCCATACCTATTTGAACCACCACACAGGGGTTCCTGGTTCCAGACAGTAAGTGTCTGGGGAATGTTTCTCTNTGCACAGAGGCAGCCGCAGCTATGGTCCATGGGGGATGGGCTCTATCCCAAGTCCACAGCAAAACTTGGCAGTATAAGCCACATGGTACTTGTCTTGCATGCAGGGAAGATGTGAAATTGAAGGTATCAAGGGATCTTGTACTATGGTTCCAGAGAGCTACTGGCAGGCAATGTGTAAAAAGGTTGGAGCATCTGCAAGGAGATTTATGCATGCAGCTATGAAGGGGAACCCTAAGAAGCACTGGAGAAATCAGGATGCTGGAGATGCTAGCACAATAGGCTGTCTGCTGAGAAAAGCTGTAGGTACCGTGAAGGTGACCCTAGAGAGAGGTGATAGAGTAGTGGAACTGGGTGGGAGGAGCTACATGTGCCCACTAGAACCCAGATAGTGTCATCACAAGCCCCAGATGCTAGATATGGAGCCAGAAGATTTGGTGTTTCCCTTGCTTGGCTTTGGTTTCTCTTTGGTCTGACCATTTCTTGGCATTCTCCTGTTCCTGCCTTTTGGAATGGGAATGTTTGCTTTGTGCCACTGCATATTGGAAATAAGCAACTAGTATTTTAATTTACATGAGCTCACAGTTAAGAGGCTGCCTTCAGTCTCTGATTTGGACTTTCAAGCAGAGCTGAGACTGATAAAAACTGACATCTGAAGTCAGACTGAATGCATTATGAGATGGCCCCTAGTCTACAGGGACACAGCTTGAAGGCAATGACTTAAAAGTGATACATGGGTGTAGAGAGCCATGTGGAGCCGCACATTAAAGATGGCGCTGGCTT
>LOEQ01000537.1:291347-324799 GCA_001685075.1 Bramus lutescens | reverse complement strand
TTCCAGCATTCTCCTGTTCTACTTCCTGTCTGGTTTACCCGCCTATACTTCCTGCCTGGCCAATCAGTGTCTTATTAAAATACATGCTTGACAGAGTACAGATAATTCTCCCACACCAATACCCAGTTGTAAGCGCCCTCTCTTTATTTCTCCATCATCATGAGATAAATGGACTTGACCCACGAAGCAGAGAGGCCTTGGCCGCTGATAGGGAGAGCATTCTGGACCATCTATGGCCAGCAGGCTATCCATCTGCCAGACACAACTGCCCAAGATGAGCAGAGCCATCTGAACATGAGCCACCAATGGCCAGGTGTGTGAGCACAAACACTGCACGCGTGAACGTGGGTGCTGGCTGATTAGGATGATTTGAACATCAAAAGAAAGCTAAAACTTATTAAAGCAAACTGAATATATTAAAAAAATGAAAGAAAGAAAATTCATGAGTCTCCACTATCATACTCAAAAAGAGTTTGGAAAGTCCAAGGTCCTTCCCTCAGCTGAATTTGACATGATATCAAATCCTTTTGTGAAAACTCATTTACGGAACGTCACAAGGACCTGGTTTGCTCTTTGGAAGCTCAAGCACAGGGACTCGCCAGTGTCTTGTTCCAGTGAACTGCAAATCCAACAACACAAAGCAATGGTTAATTCAGAAATTCCAGATGTTGGGATTGCTGCTGAAGTTCAGGTAAGGACCTCCAGAGACGCGAAGGTGACGGCCAGCCTTTGCTGCGGTGGTAAATACGCTGAAGAAATATTTCCAAAGGAGCACAGAGTCATTTGGTTAGTACTCTCAGAGGTCCTATTGGCTGCATCCACAGCTTTGGGCCCAATGTCAGGCAGAATGCCAGGGTGACGGGAGCATGTGGTGGAGGCCGCTCCCCTCATGGCTGCAAGGTAGCGGAATGAGAACAGTAAGGGGGCAGGGCATTTCCCCAGGGACCTGCTTCTTCCATGTAGGCTTCTCATCTAAATCATTTATCATAGTACAAATCAGCTGAGGTATTAATTTATTAGTTCAGGGCCTCAAAGGCTAGATATACCAGCTGGGGGCTCATTACATCTTCAACACAAGAACGTTCATAGACTCAACCAAACCACTAATTTGATTTGGTGAAAAGTTGACAGAACATTTGTCTAATGTCAAATATTATCTCACAGAAAACATGCCAATCTCACTGAATAACTAATGTATTAATTTAAATTTAATCTATTATTTTTGTTGGACAACATCTCTTTATACAGTCAAGACAGGCCTATAGCTTTGGACAGTTCCACTACCTCCGTCTCTTAAGTGTGGGGATTAAGACACAAACAAGCATGAACTTTCATAATGGAGAAATTTGGTTGCTGTTTCTTTAGCTTACTTGCCAATGCTAGGGTCCCTAGTAGTGGAACAAGCAGACAGTATGAACTTGTCTGTTAATCGACAGAAGTTGTCAGGTGAGCCCACCGTGGGAAATGCCATGTGACTGGCCTAATGAGAAACAACCTGCTTTCAAGGTAAAGGGAGAAGCTGCAGCATGTTAAGACAAACTCAAGAGATGTGATCATCTGTAACTATGATCCTTACATCAGTCCATAGAGGGAGCTTTGAGAATGACTGAGGACATTTACATACGGCCTGAGGCTCCAATGACAGATAGCAGGGATCACAGCTTTTTGGCAGATGTGATAATGTACTTGTCCTGCGGGAAGAGCTTCTTGGGACGTGCATGCTTTAGTATTTGGAGATGAGTGGAAATGATGCTGGGATTTACATTCAAATATTTCTGCGAGACATACAGAAAAAGGACGCAGCTTGGGATAAAGGCATGGCACGTCACTGGTGCTAGTGATGTGGGCGATGATGCAGCCATATTGCTAGGTTCTGACACACACTAGACTTTTCTTTATTAAGTTCCATTATATTTATTTAGTTAGCTAGTTTGGGGGAGCATAGGTACACTACAATACACCTGTATAGGTCAGAGGATAACTTGTGGGAGTCTGTTCTTTCATTCTACCATGCTGGGGATCAGACTCAGATGGCCAGGCTCGGCGGCAAGCACCCTTATCCCACTGAGCCACTTCCCAGGCTTCCTTTTACTTTTTCTGTAAGCTCTTTTTTATTAAACAAAAAAAAGGCAGGGAGAGGGGGAAGAAACTGAGCTTGTTGGTGCAAAACCAAGCGGAGGCAGGAGAATTACAAGTTCAAGGCCAGTGACTTAGTGAGATTCTGTCTCAAAATAAAATGGAAAAAGAAGGGGTGGGGATATACCTTAGTACTGTAACATGACCTAGCACATGTAAGGCCCCTGGTTCCATCCCCAGTACTATCTCCACCCCACCCACCCTCTGAATAAAGAAAGAAAAAGAGGAAAGAAAATGGTGTAAACTCTGGGTTTTGGGAGTGTGGTACAGTGGGAAGTGGGCAAGAGCCCTGTGCACAGAGCTGTGCTACACGCAGCTTCCAGGCTATGAAGATACCATGAGATGGGGAGAACACAGGCTTGAGCGGAGGTGCTGGGCAGCCAGCCCTGATGGGGGTGGAGACTGGCTGGCTGTCTATCATGGGACCTCTGATTTGAGAGATGAAGATGCTTCAGGAGCTGACATTTAGAAGCTCTCAAGCAGGGCTACTGAGCAACACGTGTATATTTTGGCCTGGAGGAGACACAAGTTTCTATAACATTTTTTTNTAAATCCCTTTTCTTTTTGTTTTTTTTTTCTCCTCCTCTCCTCCACCTTCCTTTCCCTTCCCTCCCCTCCCCTCCCCTCCCTTCCCTTCCCTTCCCTTCCCTTCCTCTTCTTCTTCATTTCACATCACGTCACCAAAGTGTCTGAGAGCAGCAACAACAGCTTAGAAGGCCAATTGCCTATCAGTCCCGATAGCATGGCTCTAAACATGATCCTTGACATCTGAGCACCAACAGCCTGTTGTCTGCAAGAGGAACCTGACCAAGAAGGTTCAGCATCTAAGCCTTGAAAGTGGAGCTGAGTCCTGGACTTCACTGTCACCAAGGGAGAGGCCATGCCAGAAGAGTCTGCTGCCTGGGTGCTCCCTCAGGTTTTAGGGACCCCCAGATCCTAACGTTTGTGTGGAAACAGCCTGGAGGAAAGTCCACACTGTGTGACTCTGTGGGATCTGAGAATGAATCAGGAGGGTGAGTCACGCTCACCTTGACCCAGATAACATTGTGGTCCAACTGGGACTGGTCCAACAGGTCCAGGGCATCTGCAGCCACAGCCACCTGCATCTGGTAACCTCTGCTCCCATGAATGCAGAGGCTGCACCATCTATGATGAAATGCGAGCTATGGACGTGTGGGAGTGGTGGGTTTATGTTCTGTGGGTGTCCACTGTTGGTATCCATTATTAGAACTTGGGTAATTGCGTGATTAAAAAGCCAACCATTAGGGTCGGGCGGTGGTGTCACACGCCTTTAATCCCAGCACTTGGGAGGCAGAGGCAGGTGGATCTCTGGGAGTCTGAGGCCAGCCTGGTCTACAAGAGCTAGCTACAGAGAAACCCTGTCTCAAAATAAATAAATAAATAAACAAATAAACAAATAAAAAATTAAATTTAAAAAGCCAACTGTTACTAGCAATGACTAATAGCTGTGTGGAGTGCAGAGAGGTTTTTATCAAGGAAAACTAGTGAGAAGAGGGGCAGCCGATGACTAGAAAAAGCTTTGTCTCGGAGTCTGTACATTGGGCATGTAGGTCAAGCCCCACCACAGACTGACGGTCAAAACGAGGCAGTGAAAGCCTCAAGCAGAGTCCTTACAGATGTGCTGTTCTCTCTCAGCCTTGCTCACTGGAGCCATTGTGGGGGGGGGGCTTAGAAGTAGAGCACTAGGCCTTTGAGTGATCTTGGAAGTAAAATAAATATCATTGAAGATGTTTGAAAAAGCTATAGAAAATCATATTACTTTATGTTTACCTAAAATTGCAAATACATTGGCTTTGCATATGTATGTATATATATATACATACATACATATATACATAGTTGAATACCAAGCATGGTAGAAATACCTTCTGAAGACTATCAACATTGCCTGACTGACAGGGCATGAGTCTTTAGCCAGAGAACTTTCTGGACATATAAGGAGATCCTGGATACTGCACAGTCTGTGTAGCGTTCAATCGGATGGCTGCCACCCCCATGGCATCATACATGATGTCAGCAGTATCACAGTGGCTGCCACCCTCATTACTAGGTCAGTCAGTTTATAATTAATGTAGACCTCTGTGTGTTTCTTTGGGACTGAACAGCTGTGGGGTCGGGCAGGACAGAAACCTCTGTCAACACCCTCATGGCATCATATATGATGTTAGCAGCAGTGCAGTGGAATGCCCAGCTAGTTAAGAAGCAACAAGAGAAAACATTTCAATAAAAGATCATCTGATAAAAAAATTAAAAAGCTAGATAGAACATAGATCTTAACTCCTGACCTCATTTAAGAAAAAAAAATCTGACAGACAAATTTAAATTACCTTGCTTAAATGTGCACTGTTTATAGTTTTCTGTACTCTGGAGCTGTGCAAACTCTCGTAAGGAGACCAGGCCACTTGGAAGCCCCTTTTGAATTGAGAGTCAGAGGAATTTGGCTGGCATCCTGTTACTGTGGGCATCTTGAGGGTTAGGCTACTTTACCTCTAGTTGGTTCACAATTAAAGTATTTTCTGGAAAAACAGCCTTTGATGGTAAAGGGAGGAGCCAGTGTCAGCTGGGTGTGAGAGGCTGTGCACCTCAGCCCTCAGATCTCTGAGCAGGAGGAATCTTAGAGCCTTTTCCCACACACCCTCCATTGTTTCCTTTGAAGGGTATTCTGGGAGAGTTTGGGGTGGGAACTGGGAAGGAGCTGGGAAGGTACAGTTTGCTCCCTAAAGACACACAGAACAATCCTACATGCAGAAGGCAGACGGCAGGTATCTCTGCAGGCTTTTGGAGATCTCTGCCCAGAACACTGCAGCTAAGGCATTGGGGTGGAAACCCAAAAGACTGAGTGAGCATCAGTGGCTCTCACTCTGCAGAATGGAAGAGGCAGGCTCCACTTTGCTCAGTTATGTCTGTCAAGCCTCAAACTGCCTAGTGACGTGGCAGGCCAAGTGGGCTGTGTCCTTCAGGGAGGGTTGGCTGGTGTCACACATGAGTCTTTGCCTGTTGTGAGTCTCTTCTGTGGTGTGTGGCTTGACTAAGCCATCTGCTTTATCAGACCATTGAGTGGCTTCTGGGTTCTGTGTTTCTTTTTCACAGGCTGCTATCTACCCCACATCTGGGGTGGTGGGGCTGGAGAGCTGATGGAGACTCACTTCTGTCCTCAGGCCCTAGGGCTGACCATGACATCCTTCACTCTGGCTTTGACCTGCTCAGGTTCTGCTGTGATGACTGACGCCTACTTAGTTAATGGCAAGCATCAACCAGTCTGAAAGATGCCAGTGATGAGGCCAAGATTCTCAGTTCAGAGGGGAGGGAGGGACCCGCTTCACAGTAGCCACTGATCTGTGAGATCATGGTAAGTGAAGAAGTCCTTGCATTCATTTTACAATCGGGGCAAAAATAAATTTTGAAATATATTCCTACTCTTGAAAGTCCCATAATTGCAGCAGCTGTGTAACCTCAGTCAGGTTATGGAGTTTTTCATGTATATTCTGACCTGGAAAACATAGGGTGATTAATAATATCTAATCTTAAAGGACAAGACTTACGCACGCTGGGGTTCCACTCTTAAGAAGAGTTGGTCTTCATTGTCAATTGGAATCACCAAGGAGACACACTTCAGGATGTGTCTACAAGGCTGTTTCCAGAGAGGTTTAACTGAGGCAAGAAGACCTCTGAACGGGACAGCAGCATCTCCTGGGCTGGGGTCCCAGACTGAAAAGGAGAGAGTGAGCTGAGCATCTATTCGACTCTATATTGGCTGGTTTTGTGTGCCAACTTGACACAAGCTAGAGTCATCAGAGGAAGGAGCCTCAGTTGAGGAAATGCCTCCATGAGATCCAGCTGTAAGACATTTTCTCATTTAGTGATCAACGGGAGAGGGTTCAGCCCATGGTGGGTGGTGCCATCCCTAGGCTGCAGGTCCTGGGTTCTATAAGAAGGTGAGCTGAGCAAGCCATGGGAAGCAAGCCAATGAGCTCCTCTTCTCCATGGCCTCTGTATCAGCTCTGCCTCCAAGATCCTGCCCTGTTTGAGTTCCTGTCCTTACTTCCTTCAGTGGTGAACAGCAATGCCCAAGGGAAAGCCTAATAAATCCTTTACTCTTCAACTTGTTTTTTGTTTATGCCATTTTTTTTTTATCACAGCCATAGGAACCCTAACTAAGACAGACTCTGTTTCCTCACTGCCAATGAGATGTGGCCTACCTATCATCTGCTGCTTGCTGCCGTGACAGCTGCTGCCTGGGCTAGGCCAGTGCGGAGTGCTGACCTGTTCATGTGTGTGTGTGTGTGCAGGAGCTCCCCTGGGGTGTCCCTGTTTCCAAAAATAAAATGTTTGGACACATCTGCCTCAGCTCTTCAGGGAACACACAGTTCCAACTTTAGAGCATTATGCCTTCCCTCGGTAATTCCAGTGCACCCGGCCCTGCTGGAGGATGGAGGCAGGCAAATGAAGACCTCACTCACACCCGGCACTTCCCAGCACTGTAGCCCTGGGGTTAGATGCCTGCGTTCTGATACCTGCCCCACTCATGGCGTTAGCTTTTGATGTGTCTTCATGCAGCAAACATAACAGGTACTTCTAATGAAGTTTGTTCCAAGACAAGAAATAAGAAAGGATATAGAAAATTCAGGAGCTCATCAAGAATCCCTCCCCCACTCTTTGGCCAGAGAAGATGATTCTCTCTCTCCCTATCACACTTGATTTGTGTTTGGAAGTGTGTGCTGTGAGGCTGTGAGGTTTCATTTTGGGGGCACAGAATGATTGGGCACTTTGAGTCTGTTACAGTTTGGATGTGGTATATGTTGATGGCCTGGTCCCCAGTTGGTTCTAATTGGACGACAAGGCCTCACATCTAGTCAGTGGGACAAGTTATGGCTGGTTCATAATTTGACAGCAAATATAATAGGAAGTGGGGCTTAGCTCATGTGAGAGAGTCACTGGGGACAATCACCTAGAAAGACATACCTTGTTTTTTATCTCTTCCCCCCATTCCTCCTTTTCTCTCTTCACCTATCCATCTCTCCCACCCCCACCCCGTGCCCTAGCCACAATGAGGTACACAGTTCTTTTCTTTATCTTTAGGCTCCAAAGATTGGAAGCAAATAATCACAGACTGAGCTTCTGAAAGCATTAGTCTAACAGATCTTTCTCCTTCTGAGCTATTTCTGTCGGGCATTTGATGCAGCAGCAAGGAGCTGCCTCAAGGTGCAATGGTGATCATTTTACCAATCTCTCCATCAAAGATGTTTCTTCTGCAAACCAAATGGCTCATGGCAATGCAAATGAGCGCCAAGCCACATCTTTCCCCTTGCAATTCTGTTTTCTCTGCCAATGAATACTCAAGGGTACCAAAAGTGAGGATAAATTTTAGAACTATCATTGATGCTACCAAGAAAATGGATGATGAGTTTTCACTGACTTGAAAATGACCTCGGTTCCCCACTAAGAGCACTGGGTGGCCACATGACGGAGCTGTGCAGTCATGGACTGGCTGACCTTAGGCCAGGGGTAAGGTCAGCCTTGACTGGGTAGAGAATCACCATGAAAACACACCTCTGGGTGTATCTGTGAGGGGAGGACCCACCCTGACTGTGGCAATCAAAGTTAAACAAGGATGTTTAAAGCAAAATCCAAGTCAGGAGACAACACAGGATGTGACTGCACAGTCGATCTCCTCTTTTCTCACCAGAGCACCAAGGCACTGCTGACTGGATGCCAGCGTAACCACAGCTAGAAAACTGTTCACCTGATAGTTTAACTATCATGAGAATTACACTAGGGTCATTCATAGCACGGCAAAAATGACATTGCCAACTAATGTTTGAACAAATTTCATTGAAAATATAAAAGTGGATGAAATGCCACAATGGTGAGAGTCTATAAGAACTTAGAGTTTCAGGTTTGTAAATCAATACTAGATGTTTTATTATTTTTTATATTTGAGTGTATGCCCTGTATTTATGTGTACATGTGTGCCTGGTGTCCTCTGAGGTCAGAATAAGACATTAGATCCCCTAGGACTGGTTGTGAGCTTCCACTATATGCTGGGAACTAAACCCAGATCCTTTGCAGGAGCAGCAAGTGCTCTTAATCACTGAGCCATCTCTCCAGCCCCTACAATTAATACTAGCTTTGTAGAAATACATAGCATCAGCAATTAATATAATAATAAGCTACCCCAGGATTTTACCTCCTCTCTCATTTTCTTTACAATCACTCACAGAGATTTGGAGGTTTCACTGGCAAGCCAGTGTGAACTAGGAACAGAGCATTTGACAACAAAACAAAACATCACCAAGGTAAATCCCCTGAGTTCTTTCTGCTGCTCTGAGCTCACAGACACCTGAGCCTCCAGAGCACAATGCAGAGGATAAAACACAGCTTCTGTCTTGGCTGGGTTCTCTTTCTGTGATAAAATGCCATGACCAATAGAAATACGGTCATGGGGGGGGGTTATTGTACCTCACAGATTCCAGCTCCTCCCTGAGGGAAGTCAGGGCTGGACCACAAGCAGGACAGGAGGCAGGGACTGAAGCAGAGGTCACGGAGGAGTGCTGTGGAGGAGCGCTGCTTACTGATTTGTTCCTCATGGCTTACTCAGCTTGCTTCATTATGCACCCCAGAACCCCTTCCCAACTATGTTAGCACTTCCAGTGCGCTAAAACCTCCTACATCAATCGTTAGTCAAGAAAATTCACCTCAGGTTTGCCCACAGGACAGTCTGGCAGGAGCATCTTCTTAGTTGGGGTTCACTCTGTAGCCTGTGTCAAGTTGACAAAAAACTAGACTGAACAGCTACTTTCTCAACAACATATTGATGCTCACAGAACATATTAAACTGATTTGAAGCTACTCTAAAAGATACAGTTACATTCAAGAATAGAAGGTATCAGAGGTACATTCTAGTGCAATATTATGACAAACGATCTAGTAATGACCTCGGTTCCCCACTGAGAGCACTGGGTGGCCACATGATGGAGCTGTGCAGTCATGGACTGGCTGACCTTAGGCCAGGGGTCTCTGTGATTTCTCAGTGGATGAACGATTAGTGGTAACACCCTGTACCCTGCCAACCCTACTTTTGCCTGATGTGTCCTCATAGGATTGACCTATGCCCACATTGTATCTTTGGTTCAGAATGCCTGAAGACTCTCATTAATCTATGCCTATAAATTCCTTTAAATCTGTCTTTAAAACCACCAGTGTGAAGTCTTCAAACACTGACCCCTATCATATATACCACTATGCTATTAGGTTTGACTGTATTGAGTGTTCTTGGAACTCTTTATTGGTATATGCTCTCTAAATATTTTCCGGTTGTACAAGGGTTCATTTAAAAAAATCTCCATCATTCCATTAGTGGCAATAACCTTCAATCACTCAGCTTAAAGTCCTCTTGATAATGAAGATGTGGTGCGGCCTCTCACGCTGAGAGGCCATCAGGGAAAAAGCCTCAGGAGGTCGGCTGATACATTTGTTCATTTGGAACCAGTTTCTGCATCTGCTGGAGACTCTGGTGAACTTGGAATGATCCCGGACTCAGAAATTGGGGTGTTTAATTTCTGGTCTCATGGAGAGCATTTTAGAGAAGCTATGGCCTTCCCTGTTGGTGGGAAATGAGACATGAAATTTACATCCACTGCCATAACTGACCCAATAGAACAGCTCTAATGGTCCCTCTCCATAGTCACCTCCTGATCAAACCAAGCGGCTTCCAAGGGGGTGTTGGGAGTGATAGGGTGTCCTATGTCCTATGTCTGCTGCCCTAAGTGCAGAGCTACACCTGAGTGTCACCAGAAGCAGAGGCTTTTCCTCAGATATTTTGAGTCCCTTATATTTTTAAGCCAGTCTTATTGTGTAGACCTGGCTGTCCCGAAACTCACTATGTAGACCAGGCTGGCCTCAAAGTCAGAGATACACCTGACTCTGCCTCCTCAGTGCTGAGATTAAAGGCAGATACCACCGTGTCTGGCAGAGTCTTCATTTTTTTTCTTCAGCATTCTGTGTAGAAAAGAATGCAAGAGAAATTGTTTTTAAATATGTTTGTGGCCTAGGGTCATCTGGTCTGTGACTGCACAGATCCATCTTGCAGGTATGCAGGGCTTTCAGTGGGGAGTTGTGGTTGTATAGGTTAAGTAGAGGAACTTAGCGACATGCCCATTGTGACATCATCTATGAGATACATTAGTCAAATAAAAGTGCACACATCAGGAGGATGTTGTTCCCACCGGCACCAGGCATCCCAGCATTGTGGAATAAATGCCTCAAAGTGCTTCTCCTTCAGACGACAGCACTATTATAGACACAGCAGTGGAGAACCTTCAAATCATACAGCTTTGCACAGAAAAAGCACTCAGTTCAAACATCCCGTTCCCCACAGCAGAGGAATTCATGAAATTCTATGATATGCTGACAATTTGTGCAGGTTTCAGTGGGAAGTAGTGCATCCTCCTGGATACCCTTCAACATAGGCTGCATTGGAGCTGCAGAAACAACCAGTAGGATCCCACAGAGGGGGGGAGCCACAGACAGGATAGCCCATGGGGACTTTCAAAATCCGGTCCCCACAAAACCAGTAGTCTCTAATATTGTCAAGGTGAACTTTCCCAAGCCTCAGCAATTATACAGTGATTTTTACAACAATCTGAGGAACATTTATTCAATAAAAACAAACACCACCAAGCCACAGGAGAGCACTGGGCATTTTAAGCAGTGTTTTTTCCATCTGCTTCCTTCCCATCTCCCTAGAAGGCTTGAAAGTGTCCAGCCTCACCGTCGCAAAAGCTATGAAGAGGGGGAGCCTAAAAGCTGCTGGAGGGAGAATGGCAGTGCGGAGCTCCCCAGAAACCCCACAGCTAGTTGACTGTTGTTAGTTGACCTGACAGGTGGTCAGAAACCTAAGCTGTCATTCTAGGCACTGACTCAGAGCTGACTTGCTGCTAATGGCCTTTTTCTGGAGTGGCACGGGGAAGGGGAGATAACCAGGGGCAATTAACACAAAGCCTGAAGTGGTGGTAAGAGTTGAAGTAGCAAGACCTTGCTAAAAATACTTAAAATAGGAGAAACCAAGGAATGAGCCAGAGGGCTTTGGGAGTCATGAACAGCACCTTACTAGACTCCAGATGCCAGAGCTAGAGCTGTGCCCAAGAAAGACCTACAAGAGCTTTCATCTTTCTTGCCCTTGAAACTGAAAAAATAGCAGTGAGGACCACTGTGGAGCAGTGAATTGTTGGCCGATTATGGCTTTAACAGGTCAACAGAATTTGGCAAAATCTGAGCGGTTACTGGGTTAAGATAAAGACATCTCTGTCCAATCATATTTCACCACTAAGTGCAACAAGTAGACTTTGAGTGTCTATACTTACAAAGCATGCAGACGTAAGTGAGTTTGTTCATGAAGACATTAAATAAATAATAATGGTGATGATAGCAATTAGTGATATAAAGTGAAAGGTGATTGATCCCCAGAGTTGATATGCTACATTGTTTTAAATGTTTATGACCTAGCAAAAGTATACCATGCCTAGAGAAGAAAAGTCTGGCAAAGATACAGAATAAACAGCAGTCAGATAAGAACTAAAGCAAGCAACGCTGAGAGCGGCATAGAAATCAAGGCAACTCTGCCTCAGCAAACAGAGAATACCAATAAAGAAACACAAGCCCCTCACTAAGGGCCAAACAGAAAAGGTGGGGTTGACAACCTCAGCAACTAAAAACAAGACAGAACCCATGAACTTGATGACAAGGTAAAGCTATTCAGTCTGAGAAACAAACTGAAGAATAAAGATCGTGCCTCAGAGGTCTGGGGAGTCTTATTACATATATTAATAAACACACGATAGAGTCCCCAAATGAGAGGAGAGGCTGAAAAAGGACAAAATATTTGAAGAAATAATGCCAAAGAACTCTCAAATTTTGTCTGAAAATTTGAATCTACACAATAAAACCCAACAAATCCCAAGAACAATAAATTAGAAAGATCCAAGCCTAGAGACCCTGTGATCGACTGTGAGGAGATAAGGTGTGAATCCCGCTGGCAGCGAGGGGGAGGTGACTTGTCCTGTACATGGAGTTTATGTCAGGCTAACAGCAGACTCTGCATTGCAAGCTTTGGTGCTTTGAGGACAGTGGGGTGTGACTCAACACACTGGGAGAATATGATCAGCCAATTGTTGTGTATCCAACCAAGTGACCCTTCAGTAAAGGAACACACTGTCAGGTACACACATATTGAATGCATCCTTTTAAACCTGTTCCCCCAAGGAATAACAAATCAGAGCCATCAAGGAAAACTATGGACAAGCATCACTTAGGAATGTAGCTGCAACCCCCCCAATAATGCTAATACACCAAGCCTAACAACATAGAGAAAATTCTACACTGTAACCAAGTGGGATTTATCCCAATAATGCTAGGATAGCTTAACAGAGGCAATCAATTTGACTAATCAACCTGGGTAATGCATAACATTAATAAGAATGTCTGAGATAGTGTCACAGAAGGAATAGCTTAGGGAGACGTGGGAACTAAAGGAAACTGGGTGCCATGGATGGGAGGTGTGTGTGTATGTGTGTGTGTGTGTGTGTGTGTATGTGTGCGCGCGTGTGTCAGGGAACATAATACCTAAATATTAAGGAAGTATTGGAAAAAAGATTATACTTCAGTTAATCAAGGTTTATCAGTATTCACAGACTGTGGTAAACGCACCAGGCTGACATAAAGGGCAACATATAAGGAGCTGGCTTGAGGGAACACTATCCTCTCTGTCACTTTCTGTGATATACATCTATTCTAAACTTTAATCATTGACTTTAAAAAAGGGGTCATGAGAGAGATTTATACAAAAGCTTCTTGGGTGTGACAGGATCGTGGAGGGCGGTGGAGGGCCTTCCAGCCCCGGGGTCCCATGTCTGAGGGGCAGATGAGACCATGATGTTCCATTTGCAATGTTGCCACCAGGACTTAGTGACAAGGACACATACTGACAGAGCCCCAGTCTCTGAGGACTGCCTGGCACTGTTTTCAGTGCCATGTCTCTAAACCGTTGAGGCACTTGCTTTTTCCACCTGCAGGCTTTCACATGCTATCACTGGGACTGCACAGACGGACCTCCGTGCGCTGCAGCACAGACCGACCTCTGTGCACTGCAGCACAGACCCGTGGATTAAAACTGCAGACCACGAGTTGCAAACCATCTCGTTTTAATGAGTCCCGCGACAGCATATGCAGGAAAGGGGGAAAGCCCACCTTCCACTCCCTCTACTCCTTTGTCTTGTGAACTAAAACCCGCCCGATTTCTTATTTTTAGGGAAGGTGGGCTATTTTGAGAGGGAGCATTCAATTTGCATTCTGAGTACTATGGTTCTCACCTTTTGGGCTCTAATGATCTGTTGGGAATAAAGGAAATGTGAGACAAGTGTAATTTTTTTTTCCCCTGAAGAATGAGGTCCCATCTGTGCATCCCCTGACTTAGCAGGAGCTTTTCCTGTGCTCATGTCTCCCCCATCACACCTAACTACATTTCAGAAAATAATTATCAGAGCTCTCAGCTTTGGCAGGAGGCAGAGTTCTTGCTCAAATGATGGCATGTCACATCATTAACATTATTATAAATGACAGGCAGCTAAATTTATACCCAGGGCAACATTATATATTAACAAGTGAATTGATAGGTCAGTGACCAAGAAATTACATGCCTAGTTGACAAGCTGGATAGTATTTGTCTTCATGACTACTTGCTCAACATATGCAATACATGTGTCTTCAGCAAGGCTATAGCTTTTAAAATGCTGGCCAAACTAAAACGTTGTCCTTGTTAAGTGTATCTTTAGCCACTAGAGGGCACTGGTTCACAAAATGCTCAAGGCCTGAAAGGATGCTGAGAAAAAGAACAAGAAAACTGAACTTGCTGGAGTCATATTTATCAAATTACTAAGCACACAAAATTCAACTAAAACGATACTTTACTATTTGTTCTTAATTGAAGAACACTGAGTTTAAAACTCAGTCTTCCACATGGGCACTGGCACGTTAAGAGGGTGTCAGATCTCCTGGGACAGGAGCTCTAATTGCATGTGAGCCAGGAGTCAAACCCAAGTCTCCTGGAAGAACAGTCAGTGGTCCTAACCATCGAACCAGTGTGTGTGTGTGTGTGTGTGTGTGTGTGTGTGTGTGTGTATTTACACAATATATCCCACCTTCAAATATCTGTACAAAAGGATTGAGAGATAAAGCATAAGAATCAATGGGGGCCAAACTGCCCTCTAAATACCAAACTAAGAGACTAGATCCAATTTTGTAGACAGAATTCTGGGAAGATTAATTTTTAAAAAATGTTTTATGTTCTTTGAGTGTAACACAAGATGAACACCAAACCTCCCAAATTCTTTAGCCGTGGTCAGGTGCATACTTTTTTATATCAAAGTGATACTTGTTTTTTTTTTGTGTGTGTATATATGCTCAGGTGTGCAAACATATCAGTGCATGTGCCTGCACATATATGCGTGTGTGTGCACATATGCGTGTGTGTGTGTACAGATGCATGTGAAGGCCAGAGGTCAGTGTCAAATATTCTTCTCTACCTTGTTTTGGGCCCTGGAGCTCACTAGTATGGCTAGACTGGCTGAGCAGCAAGTCCCCAATCTCTCCCTTCCCAGCACTGGGGTTGCAGACATCTGCCAACATGCCCAGCTTTCTTTGTGGGTGCCAGGGTTCCTGACTCAGGACTTTGTACTTTTACGGCAATGTCTTTGCCACTCAACCCTTCAAAAGTCATGTTAAGGACAATTTCTGTCAATTTCTCAGAGCACAGTTTTGAGTGGTAGTGGGCCCTGGGTCACTTCAGACTCACTTGAGACGTTCCTGGATGGTGTGGCGGTCCAGGTCTGTGTAGGCTCTTTGCTTCTTGAAATAATGATGCTTACAGTTGAATGGAGGTTCCAGTTCCTAGGTGGGTGCACAGGAGCTTGAATTTTTTTGCCAGGTCTGTGCTCACAATGCACAACTTCCTGGGTCTTCAGGGGACTACACCGCTAAGGTTGCCTTCAGGGAAGACTGCTAGAAATCACAGGGCCCTCTACCATATGCCAATTCTTATTTAGCAAAAACACTGGGTCAAGTTAGTCACGTTAAGTGAATCTTTGACTTTCATGTTAGAAGCTTCTTCATCTTACTCTTCAAAAATTAATTTATTCCTTTTAGGCAGGAGATTTGCAGGCTCAAAATCTGAGAAAAAAGGATTATAGTGAATGCTTTTCAGAGACCCATTTACCTCTATATTTCTGCAGGAATAAATTAAGTTTGCTAATGTTTATTCCATAGAGAGGAAAAAAAATCCTTAACAGATCATGAGTACCTCATTAAAATTTAAGATAAATAATTGTGAGAATCTTCTGTTTGAAAATCTGAGACTATGCCTTTTTGCAACCTGTCCATTATGAGTATGTGTTCTGGCCTGGGCTTCCTGCGGTCAAGTTCCTGCAGAAGGGGCATGCTTTCTTGCAGCAGGAATATTTCACATGCTCATTAGCCAAGGCTGTAAGCGCAGCTCTAGTGAAGCCTCGTTCTCCTGACCCCTTTTCTCCGCCAGCTATACATACTGTTCCTGCATATGTCTCCCATTCCTATCTGATGCCCTGGTGTGTTAGAAGGAGGAGTAGCCCTGCCCACAACATTCTATCTGCCCAGAGGTAACCTTAGAGCACTTTCCAGGAAACAGAAATCTGTGGCGACATGTCCTTTCCCATCTTGTATTAGCTGCCTTTCTCTCTACTGTGTCCAAGTACTTGACAAGAACCAACTTAAGCGAGGAAGGGTTCATTTTGGCTCACAGTTGGAAGAGTTAGAGCCCATCATGGTTGGGAAAGGCATGGAGGCAGGAGCATGAGGCAGCTGGCCAGATTGCATCCACAGTCAGGAAGCAGACAGCGGGCAGGAGGTGGAACTGCGCTATCAAACCTCAAGGCTAGCTTGAAGGGACTGGCTTCCACCAGCAAGACTTCACCTCCTCAAGCTTCCTCCACATTCTAAAAACATCCGGAGACCAAGTTTCAAATACAAAAGCCAGTGAGTGGGTAAGTTTCACATTCAAATCCCAGCACAGCTCTTATCCTGCCTGCCCTTATCAACTAAAGAAAGAAGCAGGCAGCTTGCACCACTCAGAGTCCTGTGGCTCAGAGGAGTCATCTTAAATAATAAGGACCTTCAAGATCTGATGCCCTCTCTCACGGAAAGAAGTCTTGCTTCTGCCAATCTCTGGAATGCTCCAGCCTTAAACCCAACCAAGGTGCTGATCCGTTTCTGACAAGCTGCAAGTGTTTCAGCCTGTTTGTTTCTCACATTAGAAGTTATTCCCCTTACTTAAGCCACCAACCATTTTCCCTCTGCAAAGTCACAGCTACATTCAAATACCACTTTGATGCAAATGTCACCTCTGTGAGACTTTCTAGGCTCCCAGGGCTATAAGCTGCCTTTTCTTTGAACTCTGGCTTCATTGTCTGGGGATGCACTCACGGTTCATTATGTCAACCCGATGAGAGGAAGTTCTCCCCAGCCTGTAGGGCCCAAGGGAGGCCTCTGCCTTGTCATTTTTTTCACCATTATTCTTGTTGCTGGTGGATGACTGTGAGCATGCATGTACGGAGCTGACTGGCTTGGAGGAGGCAGGATGAAGGGAGAATGCCGGGCTTTGAATCCCTCCGCAAACAGTCTGATTTTCTCCCTTCCCCAGAAAGAGTCTTGTTAACAAGACATCGGTGCAATCTACAAGGTGGCCATTTGTCCATATTCTTGGGACAGTTATTGTAAAATAATCGGCCTAAGAGAAACTCTCTTTCAGATGCGATGGCCCTGAGTGCCAAATCCCTTGTGTGATGTGTCACTATGTAAGTTTGTTGCTAACCCTGAGCTCCTAACGGTTATATGCCTTTTACTAACATCACGGGATCTCATCTTCTGTGTGGGTAACACAGCAGCTCTGTCAGGACAGGCCTCCTGGCTTCTTGGCTTATCTCACCTCCCAGGATTCTCTGAATAAGTCTGGCAGTTCCACAGAGCAGACCATTACACAAAAGCCAGGAACAAAATCCCTGCACACAGGGCTTAGGGATCACATCCTGGTCTACATGTGACTCCAAAACCACAATTTAGACTCTACTCTTCAACTCTCAGCAAAACAAAACAGAAACAAAAACAAAACAAAACTATAACATGGGAGTGTAGAGATGGATTGGCAGTTTAGTGGTTCAGAGTCTTCTTCCAGAGGACCCAGGTTTGGCTCCCAGCACTAACATCAGCTACCTCACAACTGACTGTAACTACAACTCCAGGGTATCCAACATGCTCTTTGGGCCTCCACATATACCTACACATACATGGTGCATAGGCATACATGCAGGTATTCACGCGCACACACACACACACACACACACACACACACACACATACAGAGAGATAAAGACAAATCTAGAACTGCATTGCAGTGCATTGTATAGTTCAAGAAATCTAAGCAACCAGCAAAAACTGTACTCATTGGATTATACAAGAGAAATAGAGGAGACAAAGATAGGAGGAATAGGGGGATGAGGGTGAATCTAGGAAGGATTAGGGTAAGGAGTGTGGGTGAATATGATCAAAATACATTATATGCACATATGAATTTCTTCAAGAATAAAGGTATTATATTGAACAAAAAAGTCCGAATAACAAGCAATTCAACACAAACGAGCAACTTGAGCCATGTCTAGATACACCCTCCTGCTTTCCTATAGTGATTTCATCTCTCTAGGAACTCAAGACGAGGACAGGGGCAATTCCATTTCAGGACAAAAGAAACCCAAATATTTCAGTTCTGTAGGCTATGCACAACAATGCAATAATGTACCATTAAGTCTCAATTGCTCATATCAACTTAAATAAAATTTCCTTAGAGTCTCTCTCAGGTTGCCCCCGCCTGGGGTCCCCAGGTAGCTGAAGCATTGGAAGTTGCAGGTCTCGACTTACTGATTATGTAGTAAGTGGGCACTGAGGAGCAAGATCATGTCATCATCTGACACCTGTAGTGGGCGGGCACTGAGGAGCAGGATCATGTCATCATCTGCACACCTGTAGTGAGCGGGCACTGAGGAGCAGGATCATGTCATCATCTGCACACCTGTAGTGGGCGGGCACTGAGGAGCAGGATCATGTCATCACCTACACACCTGTAGTGGGCGGGCACTGAGGAGCAGGATAATGTCATCACCTGCACACCTGTAGTGGGCGGGCACTGAGGAGCAGGATCATGTCATCATCTGTACACCTGTAGTGCCCTTCACACTTCGCACCTAAAGCCATCCTGACATGTGAGCACTCAGGGATCCTGGAAAAACCGATGCAGTGTGATCTTGGAGGAGACCTAGTCTGCCACATGCATGGCTCCTGCCACAGNGGTGATGTCACTTCAGAGGAGTGCCAGTTTTGACTGTATGGTCCAGTATCAGCTCTGTACCACTTTTGTTGCTAATGGACTTAGAAAACACACACTATTTTCTGAGGTAAGCCCAGTTTGAGCGGCAGATGGGGGGGCCAATGAGTCTTAGTTAGGAAAATGGTTATAAAAGTTGAGGTTTTTTTTATACTCAGGGCTGAATTTGTCTTCAGAGCTAGGTGGGTTTCAATCCTTAAGTGTGACGTCATAGTTGATCTTCAGAAAATGTCCTTAGATGCAGAGGAAAAAGCTGAAAGAATAAGAGCTTCCTCTGAACCAAGAAATCATCTTCCTGGGCAGTGATGCAGGTTCAACATTATAATTTAGGAGGCAGACACACTTGAAGCCATGTCTTGTATACAAATAAGCCAAAGCTCAAAGGCATTTCGAAGTTTCAGTTTGTTCATGTAAGGAACAGAGAGGCCAGCAGCCAGAAACAACAGGCTTGGGCATGTCTAACTGCTGGTGTGATATTATCCGCAGCTAGAAGCTGGAAGGGGGAGATAGGGTGAGCAAACCCGAGACCAGGGAGCACAGCAGAGGTGAGGTGAGGAGTGGGAAGCCTCCTTTGACTATCTTAGGGCACCCAGGTCTTTAAATCCTCCAAAACTCCTATGAAATCAATATATACGTCAGGTACATGCAAACCACCTGCCTCATCCTCCTCTTTCATTTTTATTTATTTTTTTTCTTAACAGATGTTCTTTATGTGGTGTTGTAGAATTTTTGTACTTGTGCGGGTTAGATTTTATTGTCAACTTGACACAACCTAGAGTCATCTGGGAGGAGGGAACCTTAAGTGAGGAACTGCCCAGATCAGACTGGCCTGGAGCCATGCCTGTGGGGGATTGTTGATTGATGGTTGATGTGGGAGGCTCAGGCCGCTACAGGCAGCACCATCCCAAGGAAGGTAGGTCTGGGCTGTACAAGAGCACAAGCCAGAGAGGAACCAGTAAGCAGTGTTCCTCCGTGATTCCTGTCTGGAGTTCCTGCCATGACTTCCCTCAACTATGGAGTATGACCTGGGAGCACGAGATGAAATCAACCATTTCCTCTCCTAGGTCAGAGTGTTTCCCCACAGCAACAGAAAGGAAACCAGGTCACACTGCTCCCTTACATTTGCACTGACTTGGCAAACAGTCCCCAGAAAAAAAGCCAACTCCATATGTTCATTCATGTCACTAATGTGTCCTGGGCACTGTATGCCATCCTACAGAGACAGTCTTGACATGACTAAGCAAATGAAGACAAACCAGTGCTTTTGAAACAAAACAATTTAAAACATGCCTCATGTTGGGCCTACAAGGCACTGACCATGTCTTGTATGTCTTTGCCATGATCATGACTCCACAAACCAGAGTCCCATGTCTCACATCCTGAGCAAACAAAAGGTGACTCAAAGATATGGTTTTAGCCGCTCATGTTATTTTATGTAGCTAGACCAGTGGAGAACTCCATTTCCCTTGGTACCGTGATGGAGTCCATGAAAACAGGTCAAAAAGAGGAGGTTATTAACCTGGAGGGGAAGACATGAGAAGATGCAACCGTGGAAATTTTTTAACAAGCAAACGAGGAGAGGAGCTTGCTACTTCTGTTCAGAGGTCCTCAGTTCTGACCCTCTTTCTTGTGCATTCCTCCATGCCTAGAAGAATATTAAATCGCCATACTCAGAGGGGCTCATTTAAAATCTGAGTCGTTCCATTCTAATTAGATCCTCCTCGCATCCTCCTTTCATTCTGTTTATCAGGTCTGTACAAAGGGTGGGAATGTGGTGCTGCTGTCACCTTTTCCTCTCTAGGGTTTTGAGTCAAAGGAGCCAGGAGGAGAAGACTGAAGAAGACGTGGAAATCAAAGGGAACAGACTCTCCCGAGAGTCAGAGGGAATCGAAACTTCTAGTGTTTACTACCTGGCATTTCCTTTTCAGTGCTGTCTAGGGATCTGGGTAATTAGGAAGAAAGGCTTTTAATAGCTCAAAGAAGGGCTCCAGGGGATGCCAATGTGGCCATTGTTCCTAATGTTCACTGGCCAGTGAAATGGCAGGCTCTAATTTTATTTTCAATCTAGTTGGTTTTTCATTTATCCTGACTTATTTTGAGATCTTAACCCAACATTAAATTTAAAAAAAGATTTCTATTTTTACTTATGTGATGTGTGTGTGTGTGTGTGTGTCCCACAGAGACCAGAAGAGGGTGTCAGGTCCTTGGAGCTGGAGTTACAGGCGGTTGTGAATGGTCTAAGTTGGGTGCTGGGAACTGAACTCAGGTCCTCTGGAAGAGCAGCAAGTACTTTTAACCACTGAGCCACTTCTCTGGTCCCCACTAAGTTTGTGTTTCAAACCACATACTTTGGTTTAATGATAAACGTCATTTTTTTCATATTTAGTAAAATCTTATTTCAATGTTTGAAACCTTGACAAGAAATTTGGGAAAAAAGATAGTCCTTGAAAACATTCTACTGCAAGTTATTCTCTGAGCTCAGTCTAAGGGTACATCTCAGGGCTGAGGAGAGCTGCCCACCCTCTCCTGGGTATGTGACAGGCTCTTGTCAGAGACACATCACAGAGATCTACAGCACAGTCAGGCTCCTTCCCTAGCCACGTTAAACTCAATCTTCAGGAGACGAAGTTGAGTTCTGAGGAGGCATTCCTGAGCTCTAGCTTCCAGCCCTTCATACTCTATGTCCAGTGCTGAATGAAAGGCAGCAAACGGGGGAGGGATGGGAAGGGAGAAAAGGGGTGGGAAGAGAAGGGGTGGGACCCGTGCAGAATTCTTGACTTAGCTCCTACTTGTGATGCCACTAACAGTTGATCATTGCTAGGGACAGGGAACCAGTTTGCTGTAAGGGTATGGCCCAGAGTAGGTCAACCATGCACCAGTGGAGAGCTCCATACTCGTGCATATACGGGCAGCACAAATTGGAAAAGGAGGATGTAAGACTGGAGAGGTGAGGGGTAAATATGATCAAAACAAATTGTGTGCATGTATGAAATTCTCAAAGGATTAGCAAGGTAGTATATGAAAAAAGAATCTTTGCGTTAGAACTCATCAGCCCCAAGTTAGCATGAGTGTACAGAAAACCCACCAACAGTTTATCACTGGAAACAAAGCCAGGGTCCAAGGGACACCGGAGTTACTAAGAACACTCACAGCTCTCGCAGAGCACTGAGTTTGGTCCCCAGCAACCACTGGCAGCTCACAGCTGCCTGTAACTCCAGCTGCAAGGGATCCGATGTCTGCTTCCTGCTTCCATTGATACTGCACACATGTGGCGTTCAGTCACACAGACACAGCAATAAAAACAAAAAAGATAAAAACAAAAACTTGGGGATAAAAATCAAAATCAAAGTCATCTATGCCTTCCAAATAACTATTTTGCTATTGCTATTATAATATACTACTATAATTATTCTCTTTAGCCTATCCAGTTTTCTGTAGGGGTTGGTCTTTGCACATCCCAATTATAGGAGACAATATTTGATTTTCAGAGAAGTTTGGGAAGAGATGGGGCATTAATATTAAAATAAACCAAGCAGCAGAAATCAGTTAATAGCATGTGTTGGATAGAGCAGAGCTCACACTGCCCCTGGCTGCTCAGAGCCTCACAAGGCCATGAGAAGCTGCTGACAGACCCACCTCTCACTTTCAGCCCCTCTCCTGTGACCTTCAGGATACCAGCCTTGGAAGAGACCAGCAATAGCAGGCAAGTAGAGCACCTCGGACAAAGAGTGGCATAGGCTGAGAAGACGGCCAATGAGAGCAGCACAAGAGGAGAAACACTCAGGACCATTGTCCTGTCCTTCACAGACACTCCCTGATTCCCAGTGCCTTTTAAAGGAAAGGAACTCTGCTGAGCTCTGGGCCAATCTCTAGTTGCTTCCAGAAACCTCTAAAGAGATGCTCACTAAGAGTGTTGGCTTGCCAATTTTCCATCATTTTGAGAGGCAGCAAAGGAATGAGAAGGGCTGGAGTGGTGGCTCAGTGGTTAAGAGCACTGTCTGCTCTTTCTGAGGTCCTGAGTTCTATTCCCAACAATCATCTGGTGGCTCACAACCATCTGTAATGAGATCCGGTGCCCTCTTGAGGAAGAGACCTGGTCAGTTGTCCTCATCAACTTAGATCATGAAACCCAATACTGACAAGTTCAACAGAACCATCATATATGGGCTGCCCATGCATGCTTCAGCATTGCCAGGGTGTAAATTTCATTTTATTTCAAAGGAGTGAGAAGGGGTGAAAAAAAGGATGGGACCCATATTGAAATTCTTGACTTAGCTCCTAGCTGTGGTGATGTTGACAGTTGGTAGTTGCTAGGGAAAGAAAGTCAATTTTCTTTAAAGTGTAGTCTTGGTAGGTCAACCATTCTCCAGTGGACAGCTCCATACCCATGCATATATGGACACGAAAAATCACAAAATGTGGGGGAAAGAGAGGACATGGGATTGGGTGGGGTGAAGATTAAATATGATGTGTCTCCTCTCTTCCCACTCTCATCAGCCTCTTCTAGGACCAGAGGTTTCAGTCCATAGCATTTAGGACGCTGGTGTCTGCTGCAGGATGAAGCACTGTGTCAGTGCTGAAATATGTGGTGGAGAACACTGGTCACCTTCCAGATGGAACACAAAAAGACAGAAAGAGCAAGGGACAGAGCCTCCACTGTCCCCTCAAGGGCATGACCATTATCATCATATCTCACTTCCGACTTATTATGTGTACAGTGTTCTGCCAGAAGAAAACACCAGCTCTCATTACAGATAGTTATGAGCTACCATGTGGTTGCTGGGAACTGAACTCAGGACCTCCAGAGAAGCAGCCAGTGCTTTCAACCACTGAGACATCTTTCCAGCCCATATCTCACTTCTTTTAAGATGTAGTTTATGCTTTTATTTATGTGCATGTGTGCCAGGGGAGGAAAGGGGTGTGTGTGTGTGTGTGTGTGTGTGTGAGGGTATGGGCAGAGGCCAGAAGAGGGCATCAGATCCCCTAGAGGTAAAGTTACAGGCAGCTGTAAACTGCCTGGTGAGGGTGCTAGAAACTAAACTTGGGGCCTCTTAAAGAGAAGAAGTAGAGAAAAGGTTGAGCAACATCCAAGGCAGGGCACAGAAGTACCATCCCTACGCTCTATGAGAGACTGCTAGTTGAAGCAAGGCATTCAGATCAGATAAATATCTACCATTATGCATGTATGAAAAATTTCTTAAAGGAACAAACACTATAAGAACTAAATAATCCGGTTAGTACTCAGTCAACTAGAAATACAGTTACCTCATGGACCCTTCCACAAAGTCTATGCTGGCTAGTTTTAAGTGTCTACTTGACACATTCTAGAATCATCTGAGCAGGGAGTCTCCCTGAGGGGTGTGTCTGTGGGGGATTATCCTGATCATGGTGGCCTATAGGTGTGTCTGTGGCAGATTATCCTGATCATGGTGGCCTATGGGCATATCTGTGGGGGATTGATTATCTGATCATGTTGCCCTATGGGTGTGTCTATAGGGAATTATCCTGATCATGGTGGCCTATGGGCATATCTATGGGGGATTATCTGATCATGTTGCCCTATGGGTGTGTCTACAGGGAATTATCCTGATCATGGTGGTCTATGGGTGTGTCTGTGGCAGATTATCCTGATCATGGTGGCCTATGGGCACATCTATGGGGGATTGTCTGATCATGTTGCCCTATGGGCTTGTCTGTGGGGGATTTTCCTAGTCTATGGGTGTGTCTAGGTGGGGACTGTCCTGACTATGTTAGTTGAAGTGGGAAGACATGCCAACTGTGGGTGGCACCATTCCCCAGGCAGTGGAGAAAGTGAGCTAAGCAGTGACATGTATGAATTTGTTGTTCTAGCTCTTGACTCTTGACATGCTATGACCATTTCTCCCAAGCTCTTGCCTTTGTGACTTCCCTGCAAAGACGGGCTGTGCCCTGGAACTATGAGTGAGTGGCCTTTTTCTCCCCTAGGTTGCTTTTGTTGGGACATTTAATTACAGCGACAGGAAACAAAACAAAAACATACGCAGCTTCTCGCTCGCTGACTCAGTCTTTCAATGAATTAATACTTAGCAAAACTTTATTACAGGCCAGGAAGTCTGGCCTATGAGTGAAATATAATTACCGTAATGTATTCAAGGCCCTGGAGAAGCTCACTATGAAGGTAAGAGATGGAAATAGCCACCTGACCACGAACGTAGGTGCAGGTAGAAGCCCCCCAGCCCCCCAGGGGGTTATGCTCAATTACAGAGAGATCAAGAGACTCTTATTAATTAAGAAGGTGATCCATATTTGGGAAGATGTCAATGATAATTAATTAGGTTCCAGCAGGTTGCCGCACTTAAGGACTGCATGGGATAATTTAATTGAGGCAATGAATGCAAACAGGAATGCTCACCATGTGAAGGATGACGGGCTCTCTGGTGTGCCTTCTGAGAACCACTGGAGAAAAGGTACCAAAGTACATCATACGCTCGGCCCAAATGGCTATGACACTGGGACCCATCTGATTTCTCACAGTCTTAACTTGGGTGAAATTAAAAGTCTGGGGGCTGCTGGGGCAAAAACATGTTTGTTGTTATTAGGCTGGCTGCATTGGCATGTGGAAGGCCACCTGTCCTGGACTTAGAGACAACCATGAAGAAGGGCTACCATCCCTGTCTCCCACCTGTGGGCCCATCTGCCCATCTACTCCAGTGAGGAGGAGAGTGAGGGCTATGGGACATGTTGAGGCCCTTAGAAAATTCCCTGAATAGTCTCTGTATTCTTGAAACAAATGCTTAATGTCCATTTTTTTTTCTTAAATCAGTTTTCATGCTGAGGAGGAAAACGCCCAGAAATCTCATTTGAGATTCTCTTTCTCAAGGAAAAAAATGTATGTACATATACAGATACACACCCAACCCACAAACATATATTTCCCTAGATCAAAAAGGCCTTTGTAATGCAAAAAAGAGATCTGTCAACCAGTAGGCATGGGCTATAGCAGAGAAGTATTTAAATTTCCCAGAAAAGTAATGCTCACCAAAAATAAAAGTCAGAACTCATCCCTCTTTGATGACAGACTATTGGCTCATACTAGCCTCTGAGGACTGGAGTACCAGCATCATGAACTAGACAGTCCTAGCAATAGGGCCCGCGGGACATCATGTCATTGTTGAGGTGTGGCAGCAGATTGTGAGCATTTCAGAAAGCCAACAGGGGTGGTGTCCGAGAGCTCAGCTGGTCACTCCCTTATTTAGATGTCCCCCTGGCTGCCACAGAAGGGAGGACACAAATCTGACCTTCGCAATTAACTCTAATCTGGAAAATCTCCAGAGAATTTCTCTGAGGTCAAACCAGAGGAGTGAATGGGAATTTACAAAGAGAAGTGTTGATTCAAAACATTTGCAGACAGAGACAGAGACAAAAGAAGGAAGTGGGCAGTAGGGTGGTGGTCTACCAGGCGAACAGGCAGAGGCCATGCTGCAGAGAGGAAGTGGCAGTGGGGTGGAAGAAGAAGAAAGGAAACCCAGGAAGGCACACTGAGGCAGGAGAACCCAGGTCTCTCCAAAAGCCATCTGGATAAATCTGAAAAGAGGGGCTCGTTTTTTGAGACAGGTTCTTTCTTTTACTATTATTTAAAAAATTTTCATTTATTTTACATACTGATCACAGTTTCCCCTACCCCTCTCCTCCCATTCCCCTCCAGTTTTCCCCACCTTCCCTATACCCCTCCCCCATCCACTCAGGTTCTTTGAGACAGGCTCACATTCTGTAGCTCAGGCTAGCCTCGAACTGCCCTCCAGTCCTCTTGCGTGCAGACTACAGTCATGGGCCATCACACACACAGCACATTTAACTTCTTTGCGTCATATTTTTCTAGCATCTAAAGCAGTGACTCTCAACCCTTCCAATGCTGCGACCCTTTAATACAGTTCCTCATATTGTGGTGACCTCCAACCATAAAATCACTTTGTTGCTACTTCATAACTGTCATTTTCTACTGCTATGAATTGTAATGTATCTGACAGGGAGGATTTCTGATATGCAACCCAGCCCCTGCCCATCTGCATTTAGTGAAGACTGAAATAGAATCAGAGAGACAGAAGTCAGGGAGATGTGTAATGGAGCAACTATGGCTGATTGTATTGCCCCTGACACTGAATGCTCCTGCCTTCTGCATTCTTTCTGTGGGAAGCATGGGAGATAGCCACAGAAAGATTCGGAGAAGGGTGAGCAGATCGAGGTTTTATCTCAGATAAAGTGTGGGGGCTTCTACATCAGAGGAGGGGGCAGAACAGCGCTGACAGGCAGGATTTGACAGAGCATAGGTGTGGTCAGATGTGACTGCCTCTGCCACCAGAGGAATAATTGGGCTCCTGAGGCTGGAACAGAGGAAAGGTACGCTCTTGAGGATGACAACAGAAGAGAAAGGCAGTTAATTATTGTCTGAACAAGCATGCATTGCAATCACACAGTATGTACAACTCAGATCTGCCATATAGCACAGGGGTGTGCTTCAGTGTTCACTGTATGCAACGACTTCACATGACCCCTCGTATCAGGCCCATCTGTTCACTGGATACACGTTATATCTGCATATCTGCATATCTGCATATCTGTATATGTGTGAGAGAAGATCTAGACTGGGTTCATTGAGGCAGGAATTCCTGCTTTAACTATCAGTGGTCCAATTTCATGGGCTGATGTCATGGATTGAATAAAGGGAGAAAGGGAGCCAAGCACCAGTGTGGTGGGTAGTTTTTTGTTAAATTGACACAAGCTGGGGTCATACTGGAAGAAGAAACCTCAAGTGAGAAAACGCCGCCACTAGAGTAGCCTGTAGGACATTTTCATGATTAATGAGTGATATGGGAGGTGACACCACTGGGTAGGTGGTCCTGGGTTGTATCAAGAAGCAGGCTGAGCAAGCCTGGGGAGCAAGCCAGTAAGCTACATTCCTCCATGTTGCTGCTTTAGTTCCTGCCTCTAGGATCCTGCCTAAGTTCCTGTCCTGACCTCCCTTAGTGATGGACAGATGTGGAAGTCTAAGAGAAATAAACCCTTTCCTCCTCAAGCTGCTTTTGGCCACGGCGTTTGAAACAGCAGTAGAAACCAATGATGACCAGCGTACATCTCTCTGCTTCCTAGCTGCACATGCAATGGGATCACGGCCACACTCTCTCGCCCTCGCACGCTCCCGGTTATGGTGGGCTATCTCTTGAACTATGATGAGTCCAAGTCAATTTCTCCTTCCTTGAGCTGCCTTGGTCAGGGATTTTGGAACAAAAAGAGGCAGTGAGAAACAGGTTTGCTCTGTTTACCCCATCCTTCTTGGACACTTTCCTGTGGTCAGTGTGCCCAGAGGCCAGGGTGCTGCAGTCAGGGATACCCAGGGTATGTCTTCTCTTCCACTCTGGTTCTGATTGAAAACTTGTGGTCTCCCAAAAGCAGTGGAAAAACACAAACCATTTTAAGCATGAATTCCCCTCTTACTGAACCCCTCAAGCTTTATTTTTTAAAAACAAAAACAAAAACAAAAACCATCTGGTTTTTCAGAACAACACGGAGAGGCTAAAACACATTTGGAAATCAAATTGCTTTGAGCCCCGAGCACCAAGGCCAATTTTATCTCTTCAAACACATACTTTTCCAGTAGCAACCAGCCAGCTGATCCTTTCCTACATTCAAAGGAGGCAATTTTCTCCAATTTTCCAGTCTCTCCAGTTCTGTGTCCTGAGGCACAGAGGGCTCTCTGCCAACAAGTGGAAGGATTCAAAAAAATGAGGTGACCAGAAGAAAGTCTGCACTGGGCACGGCTATCTTTTACTACAGAGGCAGTTGGAGTCCAGCCTAGGCAGTATGAAACTCTGTCTTGAACAAAAAAGAATTGAAAAATGACAAGGTGGTAGATGGACTCCATGTAGGAACCCACTACCCTCATTTTGGAATTAACACCAGTCCCAGCTGGGCATAAAAAGGGACTATTGTCTAATTAGCAGCTTGTGGGGATAGTACAGGAGACTCAAGTGGATGAGTTTCCCATCAGTCTACATTAGGAAGTTGTATGTGTGTGGAGGGTACAGTTTTTTCTTTTGGTGTGTGTGTGTGTGTGTGTGTGTTTATGGTTTAGGATGGGATCAGGACCTCTATTTGAAGATGTGTATTAAGGTTAAATCTATAAGGTCTTCAAGGCATATGAGACATCAGAGGAGGGCTCTAGTCTGGAGATGTGCATTTAGGAGAGTTCAGAACACTGATAGCAAGAGAGGAGAGGTCTAAGAAATGATCTTGAGGAATTGGCATTCCCTCACCTGGAGGTCCTCCGTAACCTTGACAAGAGGAAGTTCCGGAGCCTGGGGTAGATGCCTAATCAGAGTGGGCACCGAGGCAAGGGAAGCAGAGTGTGAATGAGACCATGGTAGACAGCTGCCCCAGGTTGTAGAGGACAGGGAGACCAGGTGGTACCCCAGTGGGAACATGGACAAGATGAAGGTCAAGACGTGAGTGTGGAATGGGAGCAGAAATGAGGATGTATTTATTTCAAGATCAGCATATTCTCATGCACAAAAATGTTCAGGGGTGAAAGAGAGGTTCCTCAAGCCAGTGAAAGCCCACCCATGAACTCTTTAGAGGCCATGTAGAGAGGGATAGGTCACTGGTGGCTAGAAGAGGGGGTGAACACAGGCGGGGTGAGGGCATGAGTGCTGCAACCTCTCCCAAGTCATTTCAGCTGAAGATGATGGATGAGGGATGGAGGGGTGAGGAGAGAGGGGAAGGTCTGAGGTTGCCCATCACTTCAGGCAGAGTAGAACTGGGCTGGTTCAGTCTGGAAAGAAGTGGTAGCCACAATGTTGTCCCATGTCACAGAACCCTGGAACAGCATAGAAAAGATCCCTGTGATAGCTTCTATAAGAATGGCCCCATAGGCTTATATATTGGAATGCTTAGCCATCGGAGAGTGGCACTATTTGAAAAGGATTAGGAGGTGTGGCTTTGTTGGAGGAAGTGCGTCACAGCAATCAGCTTTGAGGTTCCAAATGCCTCTGACAGCCCAATCAGTGTCTCTCTGTATGTCTCTCTGCCTGTGGGTCAGGATGTAGCTCCCAGATACTTCTCCAGCACCTGCCTGCAGGCCACCATGCTCCTTGCTATGATGATGATGGACTAAACTCTGAAACTGTAAACAAGGCCCCAATTAAAGGCTTTCTTTTCCAAGAGTTGCTGTGGTCATGGTGTTACTTTACAGCAATAAAACAGTGACTAAGACAGTCTCTAAAGGTTGAGAGGACAAGCAGTTACTGTAACAAATATGAGGAGTTACTTAATGCAGCAGGTGTGTGGAAGGACGCTGCTGCTACCAGTCTCTCCCCAGCAGGCAGGAGGGACCTCCCAGGAGGCAGGGACCTTGTTAGCTCTGCTAATTTCTGCCCTTTCTCTCGTAACAAAGGCACAAGGAAGTTCTTCAAGTTTCAGGATTCTAGAAGATTTCAAACTTTCAGAGAAGGTAGGCTTAAGAAACAATAAAGTAAATAAAAATTGCTATTATAATTAACTCACAAATAAAAGCATTACCCAGCTGGTATAATGATACACAAACACCCCCTCAGTGAACTTCTAACTGTCAGCATGGCCATTCTGAGAACATGGAGCTTTGCTTAGGGTTTATAACCTTACTATTAATTACATTTTAATCACTTATGCAATATTATATTACCAACAAAACTATTAATTTATTCAAAAAGAACCAACTGAAGTCTATAGTCTTAAGACTCCCACTGAGCATAGTTTCCTTACGATAAAAACAGGACCTTCCTTCTAGACCATGAGCTCCAATTTTAACCCTAAGTCACATGTTAATACCAGCAATTGATGTGAAAAAAGAAATCTAAATTACTTTCTCAGTAGAGAAAGTCTCCATTTCCTTCCAGCGCTCAGTAGATGGTAGGAACTCTGTACTATTCACAGCCCAGACAGTGGTTAAAAGTAGAAAAGGTAGCTGGTGAGGGCACGAGAGAAATGTCCTGGAGACAGGAGACCTAGATTCCACCTGGTATGGCAGTCTCTAAACACAGAGAAGGTGAGGTTGATGTGGGGATATGGGCTGAGCTACTTAAACACTCTGAGTCTCAGTTCACATACCTGCAAATGGACCAGTGGAGCCTGTGAGAATCAAATGGCTTAATAGGTGTGAGGTACTTACTGAGAGATTAAGACATACCAGACACCTAGGAGATTATCTTGAGGAGGAGGGGAAAGGAGGGGGCAAGAGGGGAAAAAGTGGGGGAAGAGGGGTGAAGAAAAAGAAGAGGAGGAGGAGGAGGTTAAATTAACTCCCAGCTTTGGGGGAAAGCACTCTGGCTGGCTTCCCTTGGGTGGAGTCAGCACATCTCCAGGCAGCTGTTCTCATTCAGTCAGAACAAGATCCCAGCATGTGATGCTGACAGTGGTGGGTGGGCAGCTCAGCCCTGGCTTTCAGCATTTTATACAACCTGTGCCTCGGTTTTATGGCTTACAGCCCTCTTCCCTTCACATTCCCTCCTTTTCCCTCCCCTCCCTGCTTCTTCCCTTCCCTCCTCTTCTCTTGCACAGTCACTAACACCCCCTGCCCCACCCCGCTCATTTCACTTAGACTGTTGCTTTAGGTGTAGGCTGCCTGAAACCATGGCAACCTAATAAAAAAAAGTGCACAGCTCTACTTTTGGCCTCTTCTAGAATCTTTCTAGGTTCTCTTCCAGTGGTCTCTGAGCCCCAGAGATGATCTGGCAGCCCTTATTTCTACCCTTCCATGTATCCTCTGAGCTTGTTTCTGCCCCCATTTGGATGTGTTTTACTTTCTCATCTCTGGGTATTGTCTCTCAGCTTGCATTTGGCTCTGCTGATCACAGTTTAGCACAGGCTGATGCTTTAAACTTACATTTCCCAGAGGTCTGTTCTCTCTTATCTAACAAACCCTAGCCATCCATTTAAGACTGCTCACAGTCTCCAAAATGACTTCCCATAGAGAGGGAGAAAGTGGGAATCCATCTCTCTGCATCTGTTGAGTTAGGATCAATGTTCCTCTCCACAATGCATCTTTGGGCTCCCAATGAGACTGTGCTTTATTCTCAAGATCTGAACTTGAGCATTGCCTGAGTGCTCAGACCTGTCCAAACACTGAGTCAAAACACAAATGTGTGCATGTGTTCATTGATGCATGCACATGTATGTGGGTGCTTGCACAGTCACACACACACACACACAGTGGGGGTGGGGTGGGGAGGACGCTAAGGCACCTTTAACACTGAAGGTGAAGTTCATTCCCACGACAGCAGGAGACCTCTGCTCTCCCATCCCCCTGTGCTGGGTCCCCATGTACTATATCCACAGACACCCCCAATACCCCACTTGTCATTTCTCTGAAGACTTTACAAAACACATACTTTGAAACACCCATCTCCTGATTTGCTCAGGGAAGGAGCTAACCTTGGGGTCAGAAACTAATACCACAATCATATTACAGATAAGAGAGAAACCACTGCCCAGAGGAAGAGATAGAAGGTGGGAGTATTGCTAATTGACTTTTTTGAGTTGGCAAAGTATGGGAAGCCTGCCCAGGGCTGTTGGGTAACAAACAGCTCTAACAATACCACACCAAGCAGTACAATGCAAAGGGCACAAAACTGGGGGTCGGGTGGGTGGCCAGCCCACTGTGCTTGAGACCAGCTCTACCATGTAAGGCTCTCAGGAAACCTGCTGCTCCCTGGAATACCCTATCCCTGAGCCTGGACCTGATGCGCTGGAAAGGCTTGCCAACCTGAGGGCATTCCCTAAAGGGAAAACAATGCAAAGCACAGCCAGGGAGAAGCCACCTGCCAGGGAGGGCGACAGTGCAGGCTCATGGGATTTCAGACCCCCTTAGAGGAAAGTCATCATCCCGGATGCCAAGAGTCTGGACCATACTGCTATCTGTACCCTGTTCTGTTTTTGTTTTGTTGTTTAAGAAAAAAGTCGCCCAAAACTATAAAATGAGATTGGATCCAGGTTGAAGCTGAGAGGGAAGGTATGCTTCTCAGCATCTGCACAGATCTCTGCACAGTCCTTGGTCATAGCTCCCAGGTGAGTGAAAGCAAACTTAAGCAGAGAAGAAGACCAGTACCAATGAGAAGACATGCTCAGTAGAGCAGCACCATAAGCTCTGTTGCTTAGCAACGTGTTTCATCTCCCTGAGAGAAGTAATGGCTCCAGGATGGAGGGGACACATTGAGGATGATGGAGGATGGGTCCTCAACAGACACATGTCTCCCAGAGCTGAAGCCATGCTGATGTCTGTGAGGCAGCCTGTAGAGTAAGGAGTGGCTATCCCAGGGTCCCATGTTCTGATGATGGCAATGTGTTGACAGTCACAGTCACAGATCAGACCTTCTGCAGAGCTTCATTGCCATAAGGGAAGAGAGGACAAACTCCCACACAGAGATGACCGGGAGGAAGTGGGGTGGGAGGGACCTCCCAGGTTCTCTAAGGACTACAAGACTTACCGCTTATCCACTTGGCCTCCGGGTCATGGATTTTGAAATCTTCACTGAAAAGATCTTCCACAGTCACCTTCTTCTTCTGAGACAGACTAGTATCTTCCGCTGGAGAGAAAAGGACAGAAACAGTTAAACACTGCAGTGGGTTAAAGACTGCATAAGCCACTGTGCCAACCATTCAGAAATAGTGAACATGGTCAAACACAATTACGGATTGTGGATGGTGGAGGAAAGCCAGTCTTGCTTTTCTCTAATGAAACTATCAAAAACTATGACAAAGCCATCATGGTTCAGTAAAATTCCCTACACACACACACACACACACACACACACACACACACACACACACA
>LOEQ01000537.1:269765-280436 GCA_001685075.1 Bramus lutescens | reverse complement strand
AGAGAGAGAGAGAGAGAGAGAGAGAGAGAGAGATATGAAGCTGCAATCATCAAGGCAAAGGGAAATACCACCAGAGAACAACCTCAGTTGCACCTTGAACTTGAAATTTCCCCCTCCAGTACTATAAAAAATCCCATTATTCATTGCCTGTGAGTTGGTGTATTTTGTTAGAGTATCCTGATCTGACCAACAAGTTTCTGTCTCCAAATTTCTGATGACCAGCACACGAAAGCAGTGTTTGTGGGTAGATGATGGATGTCCCCTTCCTAGGTTGCTTAACACTCAGTTAGCAGACCCCCTGGAAGCACTCATAGTGTCTAATCTCCCAGTCTTATACAAATAACCCCACAAGAATCGCAAAGAACACAGGTTGCTTAAGGATCCAGGTCCAAGTAATGAGAAGCTAATTGTAGCTCTTGGTGTATCTGAGGAAATCAGACTATATTAGACTCGAGTGCTTGACAGCAAACTATCTAGTGACACTCTCTAGCTTTTCTCTCCATAGCTGCAGCCACCCTTCCAGAGTCTACAAGGGAAATGTGAGAGTACAAAATTTATTCGGTGTGTTACTGTGGTGGTTTGAATGAAAATGGCCCCATAGGCTCGTAGAAACTAGCACTATTAGGAGGCGTGGCCTTGTTGGAGTAGGTGTGGCCTTGCTGAAAGATGTGTCACTGTGGGTGGCCTCTGAGCTCTCAGAACTCAAGCCTGCCTAGTGGCTCCCTGTCTCTTCCTGCTACCTATGGGACCAGAAGAAGAACTCTCAGCTCCTTCTCCCCCATCATGTCTTCCTCATGCTATCATGCTTCTTGCCATGATGATAAAGGACGAAATCTCTGAACTGTAAGCCAGCTCCAATGACATGTCTTCCTTTAGGAGTTGCCCTGGTCATAGCGTCTCTTCACAGCAAGATAAACCTTAATGAACACAGTTATTAGTATTTTCTATTTAATAAGCAATCTTGTTACCATTTCACTGGAGATCTTGTTAAAAGAAAGAAGAGGTTTGAAATCTTTTCCACAGGGGGAAGAAAGCTAAGAAGGCATGGATAGTGGAATGTGTGCCCACGGTGGATTGGGTTTTCAGACACGAGAGCTACCCAAGATAAAAGGGATCCATGGAGGATGGATGGACATAGAATGTATGTATAAAACCAAGCTGGCATTTTGTCATGTAACAAATGAATAAAGATTTCAATTAATGTCACGGAGTAGAGAAAAGGAAGACAATGTCAGTGAGGTGACTGATTTCCAAGGATGTCGGTCCATGAACACCGGGCAGCCCTCGTAATATGAAGAATGAGTGAACATTAAAGCCAGAAACACTGAAAACGGTAAAATCTGGGAGCAGGATTTAACAATAGGGGAAATGGATTGTGGTGCATTCTGTTAATTCATTTACTTTTCTACTGGGTGTTTTTAATTTATATCTATTATTAACAACAGTAAATGTTGATAAAGCCATGTGATGGTTACTCTCGATTGTCAAATTGACAGAATTTAGAATCACCATGGAAACAAGCCTGGGAATGTCTGGGAGTTTCTAGATTAGATTAGACCCACTCTAAATGTGGGTGGCATTACCAATGCCTGCTGTCCTAGACTGAATAAAGAGGGTGTGCTGAGGACTAGGATGCATCTCTCTCTGCTTCCTGACCAGCTTGCCTCATGCTTCTGCCCCATGCCTTACCGACCATGTCTATCTTAAGTTGCTTTAGTCATGTGCTTTGTAGCAGCAATGAGAGAAGTAAATACCACAGTTATGCTGTGGCCACAGAGTGTATTCTAACCTAAATGTAGATCCTTAGCCGCCGTGTGTCTAAATGACCCTTCAAACCAAGTCAGCCAACTGAAGCTTTCTAATGACAATGCATATGGCAGAGCAACTCAGGTATGCAGGAAGCCCAGCAGAGAAGGGGTGGGTGGTCAGCTCTTCAGCAGGAGTAACAAGGATAGAGCCACTAGCTCAGACCCCTGTGCCATGCAGTGTCCTCCACCCTGCAACATTGGTAGAGCCACGAGCTCAGACCCTTGTGCCACACAGCCTTAGCACTAGAGCGTATCATCTATTCT
Organism: Bramus lutescens; assembly: GCA_001685075.1. Classification (NCBI taxonomy): domain Eukaryota; kingdom Metazoa; phylum Chordata; class Mammalia; order Rodentia; family Cricetidae; genus Bramus; species Bramus lutescens. Next base: position 278,364 of record LOEQ01000537.1, on the reverse strand, counting down.
TTGGAAAATATCTTTTAAATCTGACTCTTGCTGACTCCATTGACTGATTTCTATTTAACTGCCATCTCTGTTAATTTAATTCAGACTGTGCATGAAACGTATGTCTGTTGAATATATATCAAGAAAGTAGAAACAGAAATGAAAAGTCAGTATGGGAGATGGGCTTGTCTTTTACCATGAAATCTGAAAAAAAATCACATTAACCTGAACACATTTCTATTCTTTTCTCAATGGCAAAGGTGAATAAGAACAAAAGTCCCAGTCAAAAGGAGTGCTCTGGAGGCCAAGGAAGGAGCCCAGGGCTTGATTTCTGTGGCCATGGATGGAAAAAGTGGAAGGGAGGCATGGGCAGGTTGGCTCAGTTCTCATCTTGAGTGCACAGCTCTCTCTAGCTGTGACTTCTCAAACAGCAGAGCAGGCATTCACGTCACCTTGAAATAGGTATCCTGCAGTGACCATATCAAAGCACCATAGCCTAATGTTGGTTGTGGTAGTGGTGGCTACCACAAATAGAACACTATTTTCTCACAGTGTTGAGGACAGAAGAGGCTGTCTCACTGAACTGTATCAGCCAACCACATTGCATCCTTGGAGCTCTGAAGAAACATTTGCTCTGGTCTTCAGCCTCCTATCAAAGAGCCTGGATCCAGTGAAGTATCAGGCCTGTCCTTGCCTCCTGAGGACCTGTCAACTCTGTTTGTCCATGTGCTTAGATAATGCAGGATAACCCCTTCTCAAGATGCCTCCAATAGCCACAAAAGACCCTTCCTTCTTGGCCATAGAACATTCCGGTGTCAGGGGTTCGAATGTGAATATCTGTCTTTGTGAAGACACTGTCTAGTCCACCACATACACCCTTTCAGGTTATTTTCCATTTGCTACTAGCCAGAACTTTAGAAGTTCCTCTGCATATACGTAAGAATTCATTTACTGAACTCAGAAGGGTGTAAAGAATCTGGGCACATGGTTCACAGAGATTGCTTAGAAGGTAAGAGCAGTTGGTCTTCTTGCAGAGGATCCAGCACCTACAGGGTGGTTCACAATGACCTGTAACTTCAACTCCAGGGGATGGTTGATGCCCTCTTCTGACTTCTGCAGGCATTGCATGCACACAATTAGGCATGCATCTATCCACATACAATTAAACAAACACATTTAAAGAAAAAGATCCCAAGTAAGAAGAAAAAAGTGGGAAAGAGACTCTGAATTCTATACACGATGAGCTAACGAACTCTGGTGATTTTTTTTTTTTACCACAAGGTTCCTTCAGAGAGGCTCAGTGCTTGTGGGATATGAATCCATGATGTGAGAAAGTGCAAGTGCACTCTTGATTCCTGCAGATGCCTCAGCTGCTGGGTCCAGTGGGGTTTAAGGCAGTAAGGAGCTCTTTGTCTGAAGAAGTCAGTGCCCACTTCAGCCTGGAGCATCCTCTGGTCCCTGACCTGCCTGGATCACTGTGATCCATTTCTCTTCAATTTCATTACATAAACGTCTCTATGTTTTTGACTCCGAACTGGTACTGACTTAGACTCCTAAATGCTTGCTTTGGTGACTGTCCTGCCAGGATGCTCACTAAGCCATCACCCAAGATATTAGGCAGTGTCCTGCAGTGCATCGTCCTGGATGTGTGTTGCACTAGTTTATAATTTTCTAATATGCTCTCTTGGTGACAGGCTCCAGAGAAAGCAGGGAGGACCACAGTAAGATTTATGCCTTCCTATGGGTTATGCATCTTTAAAGTTGGAGTATAAAGGAGCAAGGCCTGAAAAATATACTTTACAAATAAACACACTGTTGTGCTTGCCTTGGCTGGTGGCCTTAATGCACACACATGAATAATAAAGATGTATTGTCATCTTTAAGGAAAATGGGCATTTAGGGCAAGGGTTCCATAAATAAGCAAGCTACACTAGACATTTCTTTTAGAGTTAACGAGGAGAAGTCAAGAGAGAGACACAAGGATGTTCCCAAGGACCCACTGCTTAGTACACCAGTCTGCAACTCACTTTAAGGTTAGTGGCTGCATAAACTAACCCTTCCAACAGAACTCCTTCAAGTCCTCTTCAACTGCAAGTCATTTGAATGCACTGTTCAGGTTCAAGGTTTGCAGACCACAGATGTTGGGTAGTTCAAATCTGGGGGTCTCCCTAATATGGTGGACATGGAGGACTGACTTCTGGGAAGCCACTGCCTCTCACTCCACAGGCCTAGTTTCCCAGAAGCCACCACAGCCATGATTTCTGGGAGACAGAGGTTCATCAAATGATTCACCTCCTGGCTAGTCCCAGGGGCATAGCTTCTTGAGTGATGGAGAAAATGGGTGTCCCTCCTCAGCTCCCTGTGTGGGTCCCATAACACTTGAGGCTGCTCTAGCACCTCAGCCAATGAGCTGAGGATGGCGGTAGAGCTGTGTGGAGACAAGCTGGCTGGGGCTGACCTGCACCACCAAATTAGACAAGAACTTGCTCTGTGGAGCAATGCAGACACCTTCAGACTAGACAATGTTAGTACTCGTTCTGGTACTCCATGCGTACATATTTTTGTTAGTGGATATTCATGAAGGCAGATTGTTGGGGGCTGGGCTGATCCAAGGCTCTACCTGAGGCCCTGATATATGGAGAAGGAAGACGGTTCCATCTGTAAAACCGGGAATATGCTTAGCCTGGGTCAGGGCATTGGGGAAGGTGCAGCATTGGCCTCTGAGAAACAAACTCATCCCCTTAAAGGGCTGTGGCTATCAGTCCCAAGGCCTCTGTGTGCTCCATCTGCAGCACGCTTGAGCTATGCTGTGCTCTCTTTGTGCAGCATTGCTTGATTAGCCTCTTGCTGACTTTGCCCATCGTATGATACGTTCCTACTGACTCTCCCATTTTACTTCTAAAAACTGTATATAAGACGCTGTACTTTGTAACAAACTTGCTTGACATAAGGTATACCTTGTGCAAGACCTCCTAACACCAAATTTACTATCTTCCTTTTTTTTGTGATCCCCTGGTTCTTCCCATCAATGACCTGTTCCTGAAGAATGACCTGCTAGTCTAGGATAGCAGATGGTCTACAGATATTCATAAATACCCAGGGTATGTTTGTGTCTACCCTTCTTTTTCCTCCCCAGGAACAGGATGGCATAAAGTAGTTATCTTATTCTGAAAATGGTTGAGATGGAGACCCCTATACAGACAATGGGAGGAATCAGAGTCCGATCCCAGTGCTCAAGCCTGGTGTCCATGTCTCTCCCTTTCTGTTACCACAGCCTCCCTTCATCAGCCTTTCCATCTGACTGACCACTCACTGTGGCCCCCATCTTCCAAGCCAAGGTGTCTCTGAACAACATGCATGCTAGTGACGGTTCAGGGTGACCCCCAGGGCTTCCTCCTATCTCCAATGGGTTCAATCTTTTCTCATTGGCAGAGATGAACAAGAATGTAACAGCTCAGCTAAGACAATTGGTCACAGGCAGTGCATTTAACTGAACTGTGACGGCATCCCAGCACAAGTAATCTACACATTATGTTTCTACTACCAAATACTAGTTGATCTTTACTTCTGAGTGTGGCCTGGTCGTGAAGCTAGTCTTCAGGGTGATCCTCAAAGTCAGTGGCTTTCTCATTATACTTCTTTGGAGTGTGCTTAGTGCCCACTGCCCAGCTCTGGTCAAATGTCCATTCAAGGTAAAATCTGAAACATTTTAATGCAACTAAGACCCCATCCTGTCTCCAGACCCCTTACAGTGCAGATCACTGGAGTCAGTCTCATCAGAATGCAGGAATTGCAGATGCCCTAAATGGTAACACACCAGGCAACAGTGTGACCTATTAGAGACAGACAGTTACTGTAGTTAATAGCAGAAAATTAAAAGGGTAACTTTAAATCTATTATTCAGAAGAGAAATTTAGAAAAGAGCATGGCTCAACAAGGGAGAAATACATGACAACTAGAAAGGTCATGTTTCCTTCAAGACCCTTCCGAGAGACACAGATAGGGAGTAATTGGTGACTACCAGCCCGCACCACCGAGCAAGGTACCTTGCCTGTTGTAATTGCTAAGCAAGCTTCCCAGAACCCCACTGCCCCAGACCCCAGAGCATACTCTTCCACCAGACCTTTCAGAGTTGGAGCTGGGTTTGTTTTTTTTTTTTTTAGCACTGCAAAATGATCTCAGACAAGAGTCCAGAATTGAGAGTGGGGTGAGCATGTTCTAGACGCTGTTTCCAGGACACAATGTCAGAATCTGTGAGTTCTTGGAAAACATTCACTTTGAAAGTTTTCTTGAGTCAATCAAAATGAAGGCAATGCTTGGGTAGTGTCAGGGCAATGCGATGGGGTTGTACCCCAAAGTTGCTTGCATGTAACCACAAGGTATAGCTGCTCTTTTGAGGACTCTGCCCTCTTCCCCTTGTGGTACCCTGAGCTCAGCCCTACCCTGTTCTATGGTTTTATTTTTCTTAATAATAGCAAAACTTGGGACCCCTTGCCTCCTTGCTTCTAACTCAGAGGGGAACCCACATATTTATACTTTCTGCATTTGCTCGGTGTTAGCACAGCGGTTGCAGCTCCCAACGGGATTATTAATGTTGGAAGGAGGGCAAGCTTAGCGCTTGGGCTCCCGTGAGGATATTCTGTATCCAAGGGGATCCGGGGACACTTCAGAACAGTACAGGCTGGACACCTGGCACAATTTTCAGTGTCAAGACAAAGCTTCTTCTTTGCTCTGGGAACACAGAAATGGAATGCCAGGAGGGCCCTACAGCATGGTTTCTGTGCTGAGCATTCAGCCTGCCTCGTCCTCTTAAGTCCCGGACACATAGTTCCCCAACAGCACAACCTACAGAAGCAGACATCACCATGGATGTCTCCAGAATGAAAGGGCTAGAAAAGGTTCAACCATACACTTATTTCAACAGAAGAGTAAAGGAAACATCCTCTTTCCAAGTCTTCTTGGGATATGGAGACTTATGCGAGGCCCCAGTTTCCTTCTTTCTATGGCATCTTTTTCTCTGACAGCTGGTGTCACCCTCTGACAGAACCTTTGCAGTGGTTGTGTTCTCGGCTGGAGTTAGAGGGGGCTGTGACTGTGTTCTTTGCTGGGGTTAGAGGGGCCCCTGTTTTATGGTTGCTCCTATGCCATGGGAGTGATGTAATGTTCAGGGTTAGCTGTCAGGATGGTTCCAGGATCCACTCTTCAGGTCTGGAGCTATTGTACCATGGTCCTGTTGCCAGCAGCTGCCTCCATTCAGCACAGCCCACTCTTGAGTAATGCTCATAAGAGTCCTTGACCCTGGGGGAGGAGGACTTGGCAGACTTCACATCGGACAGGGGAATCTCTGAAAACCATTACCCCATTCTAAGTCTCGAGGAAGTGTGACATGATCACGGGACCAAAGCTGTGAAAGTCACTTGTCACCAAAGCAGAGCTCTGCTCAAGAGAAAGCAAAGACAGTCCTGTGCTCCCCACATCCAGAGAGTGCCCCAGTTCCTTCGCATTAATTATGACTCTGCAGTTGCTCTTGTCCCTGCTGTACCTGCTCAGCCACAGCATTCACGAGGCTCTGCATTCCCTAATCTGTCCAGAGTCCTTTCCACACCCTCATCCAGATTCCAGCCTCCCAGTCAATATTCTGTCCTATAAAAGTGGATGCGATGCCTTATGTCCTCCACCTCCTGGTTCCAGGTTGCTCAGGACAGGATGAGGCTCCTTCCTACAGGACTGCTGTGGGAGCCTCTTCAGCTCTGGGGGAAAGAATGGCATTCCACAGAGAAAGGAGCATATCACATGTTCTTTTAAAAATAACTACCCATTGTTTCTAATTGAGAGTTTTTGACTCAGGGAAGGTAGCTTGACAAAACTTTGCTTCCTGAGTCTGCCTTCAGCAAGCTTCCACAGCACACAATAGTTTACCATAGTGGTTCCAATGGCAATGTCCCCATAGGATCATATGTTTAAACCCACGGTCCTTGGTTAGTGGCTCTGTTTGGGAGGGCTTAGGAGGTGTGGTCTTGTTGGAAGAAGTATGCCACTAAGGGTAGGCTTTGAGACCTTAAAGACTCTGGTCATTCCTCCTTTGCTTTCTCTGATCTGTGCTTCTCAGCATCCTTCTCTAGCCACCTGGCGACTGTCTCTGCCCTGACCTTATGGACACTGACCCTCAGGAACCAGAAGCCACAATAAACTCTTTCTTCTGTCATTTGCTTTGCATGGTGTTTTACCATAGCAAGAAGAGAACTGAGAGGAAAGTAGCAAAGCTTACCGCCATAATGCCTATTTTGAATTCTTTTAGCAATGTGTGGAAATCATAGTAATTGTAAGAGTAAGCATTTAGGAGGCAGACCTTCTGCAGACACACAGATCAGTGGATTTGAACAGAGGGTTCTGCACTAACCCCACATAGCCATAAGGAAGCTAGGACTACATAGGAGATGGATCAGTTGACAAACAATGCTGTTGCAACTGTATATTCGCACACCAGAAATGAAGTCAGATCCTTACCTTACACCACTACACAAAACTTACTCAGTGTGGATCAAGGATCTAAATACAAAAACTGAAACTGTTAAAATTCTTTGAAGGGTAACAAGAATGAATCTTTGTAGCTGTGGACTAAAAACGCTTCCTTCACAATGACCCTTAACACATAAATAACCAAAGAGGTTTATATTTTTGTCAGGCTTAAAGTCTTTTGTGTATTAACAGATTCTATCAAAGGCCATGGAACATTGCATCAGTGGTGGAGAGTCTGTATGCCCTCCCAGAGGCTTGGACTTTAGTTCCAAGTACCTCTCTGGCCTTTGAAAGCACCTATACATACAAACCCAAACCTATACACAGACATACAAACATACCACAGTTGAAAATAAAATAAAATTTAGAAAAAGATACTACTAAGACAGTGAGGGCCTGTGAGATAGTGTGGCAGGGAAAGGCACCTATTCCCTAGCCTGGCGACTGCACTCAATTACTGGGATACAAAAGGACATAACAGATATTGCACACATTGGCCACCGACTCTGCTCACGCTCGGTGGCACTGACATGCTTTGGTTGTCTATAAGATCTGTGGGTTTCCATGTTGTTCTGTGAATACAGGTACATTTCAATGAGTTTTGTATGTTGACCTAATACTCCCGAATGAGGATAAATCCCACTTGGTCATGGCGTGTAATATCTTTTTAAGATTTTATTATTTATTTATTTATGCGTGTGTGTGTGTGAATGTGGGGGGGCACCTGAGTAAAACACCTACGGGGGTCAGAAGAGGGCATCAGAGCCCCTGGAGCTGGAGTTACGAGTGGTCATGTGCCACTTCATGTGGGGACTGAGAGCTGAACTTGGTCCTCTGTGACCTCAAGAGCAGAGCCACCATGCAGCCCCCTGTCGTGTCTTTACATGTTACTATGTTAGTTCACTACTAGCTTTCTGTGTATCTGTCCTCACAAGGAACACTGGTCTGCAGTTTTTATTGTTCCCTGGCAGTGTCTACCACTTTTTAACAAAGATATCAATTTTATTTCACTTATGACTTGGTGTAGTGGTCTAACCACTTGCCTGCATCTTGCAACTATCATTTGTCCCCCACAATACAGTATCTGGTCACTTTCCCACCTTGATAGCTAACCCACGTGCAGTCAGCTCACTGAGGACTGGGACACTGCTGGTCTTGCTCCTGCGCATGAGCATCTAATGTGAGGATGATAATGGAGTAAGCAGCGTATGCTGCTATCTGGCCCCTGTGTTGTTCCGCGACACTTCTGCACTCCTTACAATCAAAGGCTCCCTTTTCCATCACTCTGTGAGGCCCAGCCCACACCCCCACTTTATTCACAAATGTGGAGGTAAGAAAAAAACCAAAAACTAAACTAAAGTAAACTAAAATTAAAGACCTTTCTGTTCATGAGGCTCCCAAGCATTTCTGTCTCAGCTACTCCACAGACCGTGCAGGTGAACTTGATGCTTTCAGGGTACTGCTGTGGATTCTAGTATGTTTTCTCTTACCCGAGAGAATTTTGTCCCCAGATCCATCAGTATTAAAATCCATAAGTGTTATCTAATAAGAAATTTGCCCTTGGCTCACAATCATCATGTGTTGCTTGAACATTTTCTTAATTCATTCTTTCTCTAACACCCGGGAATACCATGGGATATATTAAATTATTTCTAATGCCACTACCTTTAATTTCAAGATGAACAAACAACAGCAAATTTTTAATCTATGCCATTTTTATCTAGTCAACAACTTTATAAAAATTTAAAGCACAGAAATGGATTTGTTTTTACTTAAAACAAACGATATCCTTCTACAATGGTATAAGGAAAACTAGAACCTGGTAAGAATAAACCGTGCAGCCAACAGGTACTTAGGAAATATCCCACAGTAAGACTGCCCACTTTAAAATGTTTGTGCCCGGATTTCTGAAAGCGTCCATACCTGGTGTCAGCAGTATGACCGAGGTGACGATCAGGGAGCAGATGACCAGGATGACGAGCAGCGCGATTGCGATTCCCTTCCAGTTTCTCTGTGGAGGGTTACTCCCCACCAGCTCCTACGAGAACCACAGGAAGAGAGAATCCAGTGAGCACGACAGTGGGGACAGGCCAAATCAGCA